>JAODLL010013166.1:0-28869 GCA_026546735.1 Forbesichthys agassizii | reverse complement strand
AGAGTCTTCCGGGACAACATATCCCGAAAGGCCTCTTTCTTCAGTCGGACGGCTTCCCTGACCACTGGTGTCCACCATGCTGTTCAAGGGTTACCGCCCCTTGAGGCACCTAAGACCTTGAGACCACAGCTCTTCACCGAAAACCATAACCTTAAATAACATTTTGAAAATTTAATTGTAACTATGAATTTTAAATATAGGCTATCTATTTATATAAACACAGAATTGTTAGACTGAAGTATGAAGAGGCGCATGTACAGTGAGACAGGCAAGAATGAGTAAAACAATAACATTTATTCTATTTTATACCGGAAAATGTAAGATAATTTATTTTAAGGTTGTTACAGAGAAAATAAAACACTGTAACATGGTAAACATCTGTTGTTTTCTCATGTTTGATAACACAATGCCTCACCCCCTTTCCCCAGAATCCATTGCCTTGTGTGTGTGTGTTTTGTGCCGAATATCAATTATTAAGTTTTACCGTTATTTTACAGTTACAATATTTGTGTTTTAGCTATAATGTTGGCCTTTGATGTTTCAATGTGAACAATAAAAACAACGAGAACAATAATCGAGTTGATCATACAATTGCGATATTGGTTGGACACCATTACAGAATGTTCCATATTAAACAAATTGCTTTCATGCTGAATCTATGCAAGTTGACAGTGTTATATGCACGCATGTGTTTTTCACAATACATTCAACTAGGCTATATCTTGACTACATGTCCGTATTTGTGCTATTTGTTGGTGTTGGATGGAAGAAAATTGTCAGAGTCATATTAGATGAGTCATATTAGATCAGTGTCTCAAACTTGACAAACGTTTTTCCATAATGAATTCCCCACTAACCAAAAATCTCTAATGATTAGGTGAATTTACTTTTGTCGGGTTTTTGTTGGGTTTTGCTGTCATTGCAGTCATTAATTAATATGTATTCAGGGAGATTCAGTGACCATTTATTTTTTTGACATTGTGGGTGTTAATTGGGTGGGGGGTGGGACAAGATGCTCTTTCACGTGCGCTAGATTTCGAGTAGAGTTGTAGATTTCTAAAGGAAAACTGGAGTGGGATGTGTGTGCCCACTGTTTTATGTTATGTTCGCACACACTTTCTGTGTTTCGTTTGTACGCAACATTGTAGTTGTGAATTTTACGCACAGTTTTATAAATGAGACGTCTGGTTCGTTGTTCCACGATCAGAATGGAAACCGCATTGTTCTCTAATCTGAGGTTCAAAAATTGGCCAAACCCTCCTCTCCAGCACCTATAGAGTAGACTTCACCAGGGAGGCTGAGAAGTGTGACACCTCTATAATTGGCACACACTCTCTGGTCCCCCTTTTTGAGCAGGGGCACCATTACCCCGGTCTTACACTTCTTGGGCACTGCCCCAAACATCCACGCAATGTTAAAGAGACGTGTCATCCAATACATCCCCTTTGACTACCTCAGTGACTTCCACCAGGATAATTGACGATAATACCCCATCAGCCTCCAGCTCTGCCTCTACCATAGAGGGTGTGTTAGTTAGATTCAGGAGTTCCTCAAAGTGTTCCTTCTAACAATTACCTCCTTACCTCCAATACCCCTTTACCTCCCCCCCCCCCTCCCCCTATGATTTAGTTTTAAAACTATGTGAAACTTAATGTGATGCTGAGTATAGACTGCTGTATTTTAATGGAATATTGAACTGTATATCTGTATAGTGTTCGCTGACATGTTCCCAATGGAAGTTCCCATGTGCTCTTACTTGAATAAAACACAATCATCTTAATTTCATGCATTCGTATCTTATATTTCCAACACATGATACTTGTGAATACATAATTTATGCATATAGTTAGTGCATGTAACTTGCACATTTTGATCACATTTTCGAGAAAAGGGAAATAGAAAGGTCATCTGTGCTTTTATTCTCAGAAGGTAATTACCACTATGTGTTGAATTATGTAAACATTAGCGTCGTCCAAACTATGAATAGCTAAAAGATTTTTCTTAAAAAATGTGGATGCCTTTCCCTCCTTCTGTCAGACATCCTCACAAAACTGACAAACTACTGACAAACTAAACTGTTAAACACTCCATATTCAACACATATACATTGTATCATGTGGAGCTGAATTAATACTACATTTAACTCCATCTTCAACAGGCAGCAAAAGACAACAAATTTGAACATTCATTTAGCTCAACTATGTAGATTCAACTGTTGCTATTCCCTTAAATTATACTCCTTGGTTGTGATACAGGCACTGCACTGGAAATGCATACATCACATATTCATACACCATTCAATTCCACTTTCACTTGAGCAGCGTTATTTGAGTGTTTGTATGTTTGTTTGACACAGCACAGAGAGATCACTTCTTGTTTACCAATCTCATCAGCTTTTTGCTTCAACCCAGAAGAGCTATCTGTCCTGTCTGTGTATACAGTATTTCAAGTCTGTTTATCCCAGTATCAAGCTGTCTAGCCATGCAGAGAAGAGCATTATGCATCTGAGATCTCAGACATGCAGGAATATGGACAACACAGCTATTTGTCAAATAATTTTAAAATAAATTATTGGACATGTTTTAATTGATGGGGCTGGGAACATGTATTTTTACGAGAAACTTGTTTGCTTCAAATAGACTACTACAACATTTTCTTCCATGGTGAAAGACATTTTATAATTTATAAGATTTAGCATTTAGGTCTGTTCAGGCTATATTTAGTTTATTCTCCTATGCAAATAACTTATGTTAAATTGATTGGAATGTATTGATGGCACAGGAATACATTTGTCCTAGAGTCAGTGCTTATGCACTGTAATGTATTTTCACAATGCAACCAGGTCTCTGGAAGTTGGGAATTCTCCAATTGAAAGCTCTTGTCATACTGTATGTGAATCTCGTAGACCTATGCGATTGGATGTGTTGCAAGCGTATGCATTTGCCAACCAGGCCAAGGCATGTATTAAAGAATGTTGTGCAACTTGAGCACCTCGGCTGTTTGTGAATTTTGAAAGTGAAGTAGTGTGCAATATTGGCATTATGCACACAAGGTTCCTGACTTGGCTGGGGTGAACCTTTGCATAACCATCAGATGCCTCGTGTCAAATCAGCACATGGGGGCTTTGCAGATTGCCAAAGACTTGCTTATGACCTTCAGGAAAGTGTGTACAGTGTCTATCAGTCGTCATACTGAGATACAGTAGTGGGGAGATTACACGCAACTGCTGAATGCGAACATCCCAAGTGTGGATGTCACAAGCTGACTCACTGTCCCACTTTTCCGGAATCAAGGATTAAAAGTATCGCTTTGTGAAATTGCCTTTTACTACTTTCATTGTTAAACATTTGACTGTGGAATTTGTTTTCATTACATCCAGGGTCATGACACAAACCATAAATAATCAACCATTTAACTGTTGTACCTACACCTCAGTATCATAAATAATTATCTTATCAATACAATCCTGTATCACATTTCTAGTGAATATGGGATTATGGTGTCACAACATTTCTCTATTTTAATGCACCACTGGGATTCAAATCCAAGTGTCCTCTTTACTAGATAGGCACTTTAACCATCTAAACCATGGTTCCTGTATGCACAAGCTATATTAAATAGGACAAGAAAGTGACAAGAAATGATTACTCATTGACTGTTTGCCAATGACACAATGTCCTTGGAACTAAACCAATGCACACACACAATTGCACACACGTATGCACAAACGCATATTATTGTATTAATGCAGTGTGTAATAAGAAGCAATTAATCAATGTTTGACTTTGAAGAGCCAATGTGACTTCACCACTACCAGACTTTCTTAATATGCAGTATTGTAAATGACCACTATGTGACACATTTCTGTCAAGATTGCAAACTTTGTGTCCCTATTATAACATAGTCTAATAGCCTTTGTGCAATAGAAATGCTATAAAGGCTTTAGATTCTGCGAGATCACATTTTCTCACAGATCCAGCCTTTACTAGCGTAAAGTCTTGGACAAAGCACTGGCTAACTGCGTCAGTGCTTATTAAAGAAATGCCTACATGAGGTATTTTGATTGATATGCGTGACGACCAACTATGTGACTAACTCTATGACCAAGTCGAACGTTGGAATAACACTGAGGAATTTGTTGGGAAACTTATCAACACGACTCTGTACTGCACTAGCGTAGCACTGGAATTATGGATACAGATTTATGAGTGACAATGCTAATAGCCAATGGAAATCGGAATCCTCACTTCCGGAAAGGACGTGCTGTCGAGCTTACAGGGATATATGTATCAGACATTCAGCACAGAGTTTCGCACAGTGTTGGGCAAGTTACTCAGGAATTTTAATAAGTTACTATTACTCCTTCAAAAAGTAAAAATATTACTTTACTTATTACTGGGTATTACAGTAAATAGTTACATTACTAATTACATTACTATATTACTTTCACAATCACTACCCTGCCTCGCCCCTTCTGAAAAATGACAACCAGCGTAGCCAGCTCATTTTAGAATTGAATCCTCTTCATTGGAACAATAATGAACCTTAGGAGTCAACAATCAGCCAAAGTGAAAACATCGCAGCCTCTCAAACCAGATGATTGGACAGATTGGTTCAATTATCCTGCCCTAAATTTGCTAGGACCAGAGATATTGTTCTTCTAACGCAATAATGCAGCATTATTTGGATTAGTAATTAGTTACAATACTAGTTACTGAAAAAAATAATATTTTACAGTAACTAGTTACTGCCAAACACTGGAGACATATTTGCTAATGGACGGAAGAGACTGAGACCAGAGATCACATGAAAATCAGCCAGTGTCTTTAGTGCCAAGGTTAACAACACATTTGACTCCAATGGAGGCAGGCAACTTGTAAAATGCAAAACACCTACAAATATGAAACATACCCTTCCCTTCCGTGCCTAGCACTTTATTTCTTTATTTTTACGCACAATTATTTATTTTTTGGTCAATAGTATGTGTTATATACTGTAATTTATGTGATATTTGTGAGAAATGATCAGTAAGCTAGCAGTTACAGTAGGCTCTGTGTCGAACCATTTACAAAAGGCCAGTAGCTTCAACACAAATGGATCCTGAACACTAGACCCTATGAGAGCTGCCAGCCAAGCCAGAGAGTAGCCCCGATCCAGATGTGTTGAATTAAATCCTCCTGTTGCATCCCAGAATGCCTCTAAAAGCATGGTGCCTCATAAATCAACATGATGTACATAAATCTGTATGAGATGCCCTTATTTGCAGTGAGGATTCACGCTTTTACTGAGATCTGCACTACTCTCTCTGCACAACATAGTAATGACTGCAAATGTGCAGTGAGTGTGAAAACATCCAAACCACACTTTTAAAAAGCAGTTAGGCCTATAGTATGAGATGGGGTTGGGATAGCTGAGTTGAGTGAAAAAATAACAACTAAAGGCACTTGAGAGAATGGGGAGAGTAATTTCCGTGAGGTTTGGCATCTGGTAAAAATCATGTGCTGGCGTTCTTCACGTTTTGCAACTTTTTTGTTTTCTTTGCAATTTTAAAGTGATATGTTTTTCTTTATTGTTTTTATTCTCTCTGTACAATCTTCATAGTGCAGCAATAAAGACTTGCTGTATTTCCAAATAAATAATAAAATAAAACAAAACTAATGACCATTAAATTGTCGGCCTGCTAGGATGTTCTATACAGTATTTCTCAACTAGTATGAGAAATGCTAGTTAGAAATACTATTGTTATTATTATTATTATTAATAATAATAATAATAATAATAATTTATTTAATTTAGGATGCCTTTTTAAACACTCAAGGACATATTACATTGCACATAGGCATTTTTTTCATTAATTTGGCTGAGACATAAAAATAATAGTAATAATTAGTATTAGTATGGTATTAGTTAATATCTTATTCATATTTAATATCTTAATATGAGTAACAATATTTGTGACTTTTATTTCAGATATCCAGAATTCTGATGAGCTGTTGTAGTTTATTTGGACATGTAAGTTATTTTGGATTTAAAGCAGCGCAGAGCTGCTGCAGTATGTGTAGACCTTTCAGATACCAGTACTACAGCAGGTTCAAGCTAATCAATAGTTTATTTCATTAACATCTTATTAATCCTTCTTAAAAATGTTAATATGAACTACACTCAGCATCATATTGTTTGAAATGAAACCACACTTACTGGAGCATATAAAATAAATGGTCTCTGTGAATAGTTGTCCCCTGCGATATCATATAAATATTATGCTGTTACTGTATGTCTAAACAGTGCATGCACGCCTACATATACATTGCTCCTGGGTTGCACTCTTCTGTGTCCCCCTTACAGACTCTCATGCTTTTGCACACATTACGTGCTTCCACATATATAGTGCTGTATGAACTGTAACAGTAAGCTTTGATGAAAATCTGGGAGCAATCAAGAATTGTACATTTAAGGTGAGCGCTTCAACATTCTGAAATCCTATTATACTATGTTCTCAAGCATGACAGAAATGGTCTGAATACTGTATCTCTTTAGACATTTTTATTATCAACAGTGTCCAACTAGTAACTAGTTACTAGTAACTTGTTACTGTAATATCATTACTTTTTCCAGTAACTAGAAGTGTAACTAATTACTTTTTCAAAATTAATAATGCTATTACAATTACTAATCCAAGTAATGCTGCATTACTTTTTTTTAAAGAAGGGACGAGGTAGGTTAGTGATTGTGAGAGTAATATAGTAATATATATAGTAACTTATTACTTCTAATACCAGTAATAAGTAAAGTAATGTTATTACTTTTTGAAGGAGTGATAAGTAAATAGTAACTTATTACTATTCCTGAGTATCTTGCCCATCACTGATTATCAATGCATAACAAAAGAGCAACTTTCTTTTCGTTTGGTTTTAATCTGTAAATGCATTTATGTAAAACAAATAAAACATACAACATTTTTGGCAAAACTTTCTTTCCAAGGACTTTGCATAGCATGTTTCTACTGTAACACAATCATAATCAAGTCATATTGCAATTTCTACCTTTCTTAAAGGGGTTACTTCAAAATGTATTTAATCATCTTATCAAGTAAATGTTACATACATGCATGCACAAATGTATATTTAATGTGGACTCATTCATTTTTCATAAAACAGGTCATAAGCTTTAAAAATGTTTTTCCTGCATAAACCCTTACATATGTAATCTTAAATTACCACACATAACATGTATATTGTATTATCATGTTTCATACAGTTTTTTTTAAACATATTTTTAGAAAATTTTCACAATGACAAAAATCACTAGAAGAATATCTATCCTCCTTTCAGACCCATATACATTATTTACATACATTCATTGATATATTTATATCACCCAATTCAAACTGTATGGAAGGAATGTGTTACGATAATACAATTCTTCCATACACCTAGGTGGTACAACCATAGAACTACAACTCCAACACAAATAGGTTTGTCAATCAATTACATGGAACACAATGCTCAGTATTGAATCTGCCCAGTAATGGACAATAATCCAGTAATGATCTTAACCATAACAAATGCCCTGTTCAAGATCAGTTTTTTGTCTTTGCATACCTTTGTGTGTCTCCTATTATTTTGATGGGAGACACATGGGAGACACATGTCATTTTGCATGGGATGCAAAAAAATGCATGGGATCCAAAATGACACCAGAAGTATACATCTGATGTGACAAGAAACCAAACCACCACCCTTGATGTTTCCTTACAAAATGGTAAAACAAGCTAGTGTTCTTTTGGACATGTGTTTTTTTTTAATGTATTTGAACCATGGGTGCCAGCTTATCTTAATTTAAATTTGTTTATCCATTTTAATAAAACATACTGTGCTGTAACAAGCTTTCCCAGGTTGAAGTTTCTCATCTTATAGCACCAAAGAAGTCCAGTTGAGTCCCACCATCTTGGAAACTGGTCCATATCATCTAATAAAATGGCTTAGTGCAGTGAGTTGGAGACCGTTGAGAAGTGCTTTGTACATTAGTGACATGTCATCTTTGGTATTGAACAGCCTGATGTGAATATGGCACATAGCATTGATTAGTTACAGGAAACATTTCTTTATGCCTCTTATATTCACATTTAAAAAATCTATTTATTGACAGATGGACAGTGATAGCAACTAACTATATGTCTCAAAAACAAAGCTAATACAGAAGAAAATAAAACCAGACAATACTGTAACTTGAATGTTAACGTATTGAGTGTCAAAAAAAAAAAGTTTCTTCAGGGCTCATTATTTCTTGCTTCTCTCTTTTTAACCTGATTTGTGAAAAGAAACACATTCCAATAAATAGCCTTTAGTCTGTCAGAATAATGACTCAAATAGGGCGTGATTCATTTACACAAAAATGACAGCATTGCATCATGAATAAAACTAATTTGACATAACATACAAAGTCACTTTTAGAGATGATTTGTGCGTGTTTATAGTTTTGGTGTACGATATTGTACTGTTTGGTTCTTGAAACGTGATAAGCCAAGTGTCTGTAAGAAAATAGCTCCTCTCTAATACTCAACAAGAACATAGACAAAGTATTTTACCAATGTTCATTCTAGTTCAGACATTTTGGTCATGTAGCCCCATAGCATTAACCTGATACACCAGATGGTTTGAGCCATTTGGGAAGTTGTCCATTGACTCTGTATAAAAAAAGGGCAGGCACTTTCAAAAAATACTTGGCTGGATGAAACATCTTTCTATCACTATCTATTATGAGCTAATGTCACACCTAAGCCAGTACAGACTGACCCAAGTACATGGACTTGAAGTCTGTCCAGACTGATACTAATGGCACAATCCTTGCAATGAGCATGAACTTGAGCTTGGAAACTGTTTTTAAATTTTTTTTTTTTTATGTATTTGAAGAACTAACGGGCATGCCGTTATGTGACTCCTTTGGCAATGAAAATATGTTGTTGCTGTTTAAGGAATGTCGGTGCAACATACAGTAATTTACTGTTTATCAAGAAAGAGTCTGCTGCCATCAACAAACAGTCCCCAATGTTCAATAAGTCTAACAGTGTCAGGCAATTGATACGATTCAAACCGTCAAGCAGTGCTTTTTGCTTACCAACAAAATAAACTCTATTTATATATGTTAAAAATTACCCCAAACTCTTTAATGCTGCAGCGTTTATAGAAACAAGGGTTTTGACTCATATAGGCATATACACTAATAAAATCTCAAAGTGTAAAAAATACTTTGAATAGCAAATCTTTCTTTAGAGCTTCTTATAGCTAAAACATTTGAACAAGACAAGAAAAAAAAGTACACAAAGCTTATTACACCTATGAGGATGCTGTGTCAAGTAACAGATTTCTGCTTAGTTCAGAATTCTTTTTCTTTTTCTTTTATCTTTTAAGTGTTTTGCTCACCACCCAATAAATTATCACAGTACCACGGATGTACGTCACACACACACAGACGCACACGTTTGAGCATAAACACCTCAAGCGTACACAAAGTCCACTAAAGGATACTTGGACTTAACAATATATTCAATCACTTTCTCTCCCTTTCTCACACACACACACACGCACACACGCAGGGCAGGGTCATCGGGGTCAGTTTACAGAGCGTCCTGTCCTACTGCTTCGTGGAAAGCGATGGACTTTGAGGTGTTTCGACAGGTGGTCGCTGCGAGCAAACTTCTTCTCGCAGACGATACACTGATAGGGTTTCACTCCGGAGTGAGAGCGGCGGTGCCTGGAGAGCTCATCAGATCTGGAGAACCTGCCGGAAAGAGCTTCATGAGTGAAGGGATTTTTTGATGTTCTTAAAATCCACACTCTGCCCTCAAGTAATTTCAAGGTTATTTGTGTGTTCCCATAGCTACATTGTGAAACCTTCATTCTGCATTTTGAACCATATCTTGCTGTTAAGCACATAAACAAACTACACATCTTTGAATTCATCCCCATTGTACAGTAAGTGTTGGACTCAGTTACCACCACGTTACAAGATTTATAACCTGACTGTACTGCAATTTCAAAGTTTTAAAACAGTTATCACCAACAATGATGAATGCCCTCAATATTCAAGGTGCCAAACCACAACATAAAAACCCTGTCAAGCCTTTTATGGAGTAACATGAGAGGGCCGGACTACATGTGTACTACAGTACTTTCCGTTTTTTTAACTGTTATGTTAAAGATACGTTCCATATTTAGCACAGCACATGTGCACTGTAAATTGAAGAGCAGCCTATTTCTGGCTTGGCCTGTGCTCCATGAGCTAGCTATCTTTGGCTTGCTTACGGTGATCAGGTGGCATGATACGGTAAAGCTATGACAGTTGAGAATAGTGTTGTTCATGCATGTGCCTGTGTGTGTGTTTGTGTGTGTGTGTGTGTGTGTGTGTGTGCGTGTGCGTGCATGTGTGTGTATGTGCGGTGTAAGTGTTTTCAGGTGTATAATATAGCTTTAGTTGTCTGTAAAACGGTTAAGATCGTTTTAGTCGCTATTAATTTTCTGGCACATTCCACATTGCAACAACATGCTTATTTAGCTTTAAGGCGATAAATTATGAGTTGTGAAGCTGTTAAGACATCCCTTATCCATTATTACAAATCATATATGCCTTTAGCACTGGGCCATTCATCATTTCACTAGTCTGGCAATAAACGTGCAATAGAAAATGCAATCAAAAGATAATAAAATGGCTACTGGGGGTAAGCTAATGGAATTTGGCTTACGGTTAGACATGCATAAAATGCACAAAAAATATGTAAAATTAAGTGTTTAAATGTGATCTAACTGTTTTAACTCTATTATTAAATTTAGATTTGTGTCTTTTAACTTTTATCAAAATAGAATAAACTTAAAATAAACAATTTAGATAAACAAGGATTGAGTGAGCCACCATTTACAATTGAATATAATTATTCCAGACTTGTGGGACATTCACATGAATCGCAACAGACAACTTCTGTAAACTGTTGAAAACTTAAGATAAGTTTAATGATATTTTCCATAACCCTATCACGAGGCATTTAAATGCATGTTGTTCCTAAATGGTATGTGTGTACAATTAACATAAACCCTCCTGGAATTTTACCAAACATCAACCCGGTGTGTTGGCATGTGGACACGGCAGAAAACATTCCCTGATAATCGTCATGTGCATTCCAAAATTCACAGAGAAAGCGATTGCTGACACACACAGTATAGTACTATATCATAGATAGCAGTTATAATGAATTATGCATTGTACATGCTAGCATTTGTTAACATCGTAAGGAAGATTAAAATCAAAATATTTAAATTTAAAATGTGGAGAAAAAAGTATGAAAAATATACTAATAGCAACTGTGTGTATATGTTTCTCTCTCTCTCTTTCACTCTCTCACTCTGCAGCCTAAAGCTGTTGCTGTTCCATATCAGCTTCAAGCCGGGACATGATAGAAACCATGTACAGTCATTAAACTGCTTCAAACTGGTCCTCAGCCCAACTATAACATATCACACCAACAAAATGTGATTGGTTTTAATCCAGTCATTTTTAAAGATTGATCATGTGACAATATAATGCTTCTTAACATCTCACACACCCAAAAACACACATATTATACACACAAAATCTCCCTCTCTTTTTTCTTTTTTAGACACTGCTACCAGAAAAAAAAACAGGTCAGGCTAATATGGCATTCTATGTGAGCTGAAAAAGAACATTTGCCCTTAATCTACATTTTTTATTAATTGAAATGGTAAAAGCTAGAGTATATTTTAAGTACTACAGTTAAATGGGAGATATATATCTCATCCTATGGAGGAGTGCCTTGTACAGGGAGGGAACTGGTATTTAGGGACCAGTTTGTTTTTTGTTTTTTTTATTTTACCATTGGTAATTCACATGGTATAATTAACTCACTAGACCATCCTTGTAACTGGTTCATGTAAAATATGAAGGTGTTTAACACTCTCTCTCTCTCTCTCTCTCTCTTTCTCCCTCCCTCCACACATTGTAGAGGGGACAATGTGTGCAGGGAACATACCAAAGGAGAAGGCCTGACCACCACACCCAGACCAATTATACCTAGAACATTGACAGTTAGCAACAAACATCATGTCTTATGAATGGGCATCATTGCCAAACACCTCCCTGATGATATTGTACATCACAATATACTGCAGTATCCATTTCTGAATCCGCAATCATTTATAAACATATGGTATTGGCTATTTTTACCAAATGGAGTGAATTGTATACTGTATTAGACCTGCAAAATGACGCAAGACCAAGTCCAAATCATCAATTATGGTCACTGAATCAATGTGCCACAGTGTAAACAATATAGCATAATCTATACTGGAAGACATAAGATTCATCACATGGTATTTACACTATACACTTATGATGCCAAACCCACACATCATCTAAATGATATTCAATCTTTTTTTATTTATCTCTGTTTAATCTCCATGTCTTTTTATTTTCAGTTTCTCGAGATAAAAGATTAATGCATGACTGCTAATCAATAGCAGACGTTAGCTTCTAAAATGAAAACATATTCAACGGGCCTAAAAGATTATTGAACCTTTTATGTGATAGCTTACTAGATGTTTTGCTAGTACAGACAGCTGAAGTATGGGACAATAATGTTTGTAAAGCGTGATGCTGAAACTGACGATTACCCAGATTTCTGAAATCGTTTAGGTACTCAGTTTTCCAAAAGGCTACAATGCATTACAGTTCAGCATATTACAGTTATAGTTTAAATTGGGTTTGCATACTGTACACAGCAGCCATGCAGTTGCATCTTACAAAAATGCTACCTTTTGTTTTAACCTTTGACATGATTTCAATGCAGAAAATCCCAGGACCTTTAGTTCGTGAAACAAATCTATTCCCATACAGCTAACAACTACTACAACTAATAATTAACAAACATAGCTTCATCCTATTATTTCACTGTTATGATAATGCATCACCTGACAGCGACAGAATGCTCACAAGTCATAATGTTATGATGCCTTTAAGCTCTATAGCTACCTATTATCTACAGCAAACCTCATGTCAAATTGTTCACAAATGTTTGTGCAAACAATGTGTGTGTGCGTGTGTGTGTGTGTGTGTGTGTGCATGTGGTCAGGATATGCACTTGTACATGGTTTGTGGTACTTGTGCCTTTATATAAACTATAAGATTTATACAATGGAAGACCCGAGCATCCAGTAATCCGTGGCATGCAAAACTCTCTAAACGTCTATGCAGGCAAAAGGTGGAGAGAAAAAAAAGCATTTTGAAGGTCCTGTTGTACTAACTGAAGGAATCCCAGGAGATCTCTCTACCCCAGCGGCATCTGTTCTCAGATTACATACATGAAAGATACACACCTCTCTTTCCCAGCCCAGGGGAGCGGAACTCTTTGTGTGTGAGTGTGTGTGCGTGCGAGAGCGCGAGAGAGAGAGAGAGAGAGAGAGAGAGAGAGAGAAAATGATACTGAATGTTAACCTGTGTTCCTGAAGTAAATATTAATTATGTAAGCTCTATATATATACAGTAATATACACAGCTATACATAATACAGTACACATTATATATTATGACATTATGCTAACATTCTACTATAGTCATCTTGACAACAGACATCTTGACAACAAAAACAAACGTTAATGTGCATGCGCTAACTTTCTGGCCCAAACATAACTTCCGATTGACCACCACAAACATTCATAAAAACAGTCATCTAGTAGTTAGTCTAAGCCTCTTCCATCCATTAACACGTCTGATGCATACTGTAGACCCACAGTCAAGCGTTACACTCCAACAATTGCTTGTTGTACATAAATTTGCAACAAACTCTCCTATAGGCAACATGTGCTTATCCAGTATTGTTAAAATGAACATCTCTATTAGGGTGTTATTTCAAAGAGATATTATTATGGTACCTTATGATATTCCTTATTGGAATAAATTTGTGAATGATGTAGTATGAAAGAAGGTCTGGCTTTTACCCAATATTTACTTGATTACCAATACCAGTAGTCTAGTAGTCTACAGACACTTTTAACAATCAAAATTAATCAGTTGAAATAAATTACATTAGCTAGCTAGTTAAAAGGATGTCTAGTCCATTGTTTTTGGCTATACCAATCGAAGAAAATAACCGTTACCTGGATAAATGGAAAAGATACACTATATCTACCAAGGGTGCCTTGAATTGGGTTTCCTTGTTGATAATATGCTAATAGAGATACATATAACTGTAGTTCTGTGTAAACATTCTCTATATAATTTTGAGTATTTTATGCAGTAGTAGTTACACTATATCTACCAAGGGTGCCTTGAATTGGGTCCCCTTTTGATAATATGCTATACGAGATAAAGATAACTAGTTCTAAGTGTAAACATTCTCTATATAATTTATAGTTTTTTATGCAGTAGTAGTTACTACTGCATACTATCTGATCTAGTACACTTGAACAGGGAGATGACGTTTACAGTGTTAAGATGCAGAGAAGTGCCCATAGGAATCCCCCTTGCTTCTTGTTTATATGTATGGATAATGCTTCATATGCGGCAACACTAACTGTCCTGGCACAAAGTCATCTGACAGGTAAACTGTCAGCTGTTGTGGCATGGAGGAGCTGTGTTTATTTGTGTGTGTGTGTGTGGTTCTCTCTGTCATACACAGACTACATCACTGTAGTTATGTAACAGATACAGTTGGACTTTAGCTCTGGTCATTTAAAATTGTGGCGCTGGATTTTGTATTGATATTATGTGAAGACAGTTACTGAGAAACAGATTAACACACCAATGTTATGTACAGTGCTAGAACTTTCACAACAAAAATGTATGTCAAGGATTGCAAATGAATGAGCACAAGCTTTTCCTAAGTAAAAGTGTAACAGATTAAAAACGTTGAACTTTACTCTGCAATACGCCATTGTGATGATGTGCGTCTGTAAAGACAACTGACAGGGAGAGAGAGAGAGAGAGAGAGAGAGAGAGAGAAAGAGAGAGAGAGAGAGAGCGAGAGAGTGAGAGTGAGAGTGAGAGAGTGAGTGTGTGTTTCTGAAGTGGTTGTAGACAAAAAGCAAACAAGTGCAATGGTTAGCAAGAGAGCAAAGTCTGCATGCAGAGGACTTCAAAGGGCTTCCTATCTTATCTCCAACTCTTCGTCTGGAACCAAATAACAGACAGAGGAGGCAACAAGATAAATGGAAAAATATATTATTATTATTATTATTATTATTATTGCCTCCAGGTTTAGACTAGACCCCACTTCTCTCAGATACTGCACAGCACTATGTATGTATCCAAATTTGTCCAACCATTTGCTCTTTGTATTATTCAGACCTCATATGGTTGCAATTATGTTTTTGCACAAAAAGGTTCCGCTTCCTCATAAAACATTATATTGGTCCCATAAAGCAGAGTATTGATAAAGTCAAAATCCTTTACATCTGTTGGCTTGTTATAAAATATATACTCAGTCAGCAAAAAAATACAGAAAAAGATAACACTAATTTAAATATTAAATCCTCAAATAAAAAGGATGTGTGCCCTAATTCCTGAAGAAATCATGTGCTTTATATATAGCTTAGTACGACACTCCTCAAGCTACATTTATCTCTAAACAATGTGAGTCATATCTCCCAATGTCCTTGTTACTGAAGAGAAGATGTTTCCTCTCTTCAGTAACAGATAACAGATAACCATTTTCATTGATATATAGGTTAGATAATGTGTCTTTTACAAGTATGCAAAGCACAACAGATTTGGTGTCATAAATCACTGTGACAACTAATACTGTTTCTGTGTCTTTTGTGCGGATATTTATCCAGAAGATCTAAAGTTTTTCTTAAATTCATGAAATATAGTTTGTTTAGTTCATACATACTGTTTTAGTTAATCCATACACTGCTGCAAAGTCTAATGTTGTGTATAAAGTACTGTATATCTCAATATATCTAGAATATATGGCATGATATCTACAAGTCATGCTGAACTATGTATTCACTCACATGTTCTGCTAATGCTCAGTTAAGGCTTATGCACCCACCCACCCTCCCACCCATTCATCCATCCACCCACCCACCCACCCATCCACCCTCCCACCCACCCACTCAACCATCCACCCACCCATCCATCCACCCACCCACCCACCCACCCATCAATCCACCCATCCACCCATCAAAGAGCAAGAGAGCCTTCTGGTGTGACATACAGTAAGTGTGTTTAGCTGTGCTCACCTCCATACACAGCCAGGCCAGGTGCAGGCGAAAGGCTTCTCCCCAGTGTGTCTCCGGAGGTGAGCCTTCAAGTGGCTGCTCTTTGTGTACATCTTATTACACCCAGGAAAAGAGCACTTGTGCATTTTAATAAGGTCCCCCACTGCGCTCTTCTGGTACTTCTGGCCTCCGATGAGAAAGCCCGTAGCAGAACTGCCTATCCCCTCCTCCCCGATCCCCAGGGGCTTGGCGGCGATAGGCACGGGTGCGATCCGAACAAATTTGGACGAGCCGGCGGCTCCGCCCGGGCTTACGCTGGCGACGTTTGCCGAAGGCACCAGCTGAGGGACCAGGGCGAATGTCTGCCCCTGGATGCTGACCAGGAGCTGGGCTATTTTGATGTCTGTTGTGGCCTGAGCGTGTTGCGGGGAGCTCTGCTGCGGGACGGTGTTCGATATGGCGCTGGGCTTGGGCTCCTGCTTGATCTGTATGGGCTGGATCTGCAGGATGACTGGCATGCTGGGTGTTGCGCCGGAGCCTTCCGTAGAGGCGGGTGAGGACGCACCGCTCTCCTGTTTGATCCCATCTGCGGCTCCACAGAGTGCATTGCGACCATAGCTCGACGCAGACGGCAGGCCGTCGGTGTTCGACACAGATGGGCCAACGCTGCCGCAGGCTACCGGCACCGTCTGATCGGCGCTCTCCGACGCCGATCTAAGCTCTGCTGGCGACCTTCTGGGACTCTCTATGTCTGACGCCGGCGACAGTCCACCGGCGCTGCTCGCGTCCTCCTCTTTGCCTGCCACCACGTCCATGTTCTCCTCCAGGAACTCCTCGATCTCCTCCAACGTGGGCTGGAAGAGGAGGGCGGCGGGGTCCTGCAAGTCGTCCAGGAACACCGGGAACTCGTAGCTGTCCTGCTTGCCCTGCTGCTGGAGAACGCTCAGCGGTGGCTGCTGCTGTTCGCCCCTGGACTCCCACGCCAGGCCCATGGGCAGCAGAGGAGCTCCGGAAGAGCTGCTACTGACACTCCTGCTGCCGCTGCCATTAGCTAGCGAGGGCGCAGAGGCGGACGGCTGTGACAGTAGCAGGTCTAGCAGGCCGTCTTGACTCTCCCCCCCCGAGCAGGAGCTGCTACCGCTCCCGCTGTCGATGGAGGAGCCCTGGAGGTGCGGCGACGAAGACGACGACTCCGGGCTGGAGCAGAGAGACGAGCCCGGGCTGGAGGACTCGCTGAGGTCGTCATCCAACATGAACGACGGCGAGGAGGACAGTAGCATTGGCCCCTGGCAGTGGTGCTGGCGGTAGTCGGTCACCATAGCGCCTGGCGAGGCCTTGCCGTCGTTGTCATCGTCACGGCGATAGTGACGGTCGCTGGTGAAACCAGGAGAGACAGCGTAGTACAGGAAGGTCTCCTCGCCAAGAGGTAAGTGATCCACCATTCCTCTGCGGATGAGAGGCCGCTGATCTCTAGGCTCGGCTCTGGGGTTTTGGCTATGTCTGTTCTGTTGGGAATGAATGTGGAAGAACTTCCCTCCAACGCCCTTCCCCCTGCAATGTAGGGACAAGTGTGTTCATGGGATATGGCCATTAATGCAAACTCTCAAGTTCACCTGGCTATCACTGCAGGGAGACACATGAATCCAATTCCATTCTTGAGTATTATAAAAGATAATATTATACTACTTTAGGCATTATGTTAAAACACACAGAGATAGCTACTGTGAAATAGCCTAGCGTGTAAAAAATATAAAGACTTTACAGTTAGGAAATGCATTTCAGACATATAAAACTCAATTTTCTTTAGACATCCATCACAACATGCATGCGCCAACGTTCAGCCTTTGGACACATACAACTTCTACATGTTGTTTGGTCCGTGTGTGATGGACTGACTGACTGCTAAGTGCTCATCTAAGAGATCTGACGCTGCAGGCAACCACGTGTGAAGAAAGTGGAATTTCAGGAGCGATTTGCTCTCTAGAGCAAGAGCTGCAGCTGCTGTGGCGCGTTGCATGCATGCTCTACAAGGTCGAAGCCCTTGCTTTCGCCACGTGGAATATGCCTTCCAAATGTCCCAGACAGTTCTTACATTAAAACCGTATGGCTATTCTGGTTGCATTCAATGAGGGCAAAGAGCCAAAGCTTGCCGAATTGGCTCTGACTCACTCGCAATTAATGCACAATGTCAAACATTAATGTAAACCCACTACATATACAGCTGTCATTCAACATAGTATTTCCATTGAATGACGACGATGTGATATACTAGCCTTTTAGGCCTATATTATAATACTTGAATAGTGCTAGAGTTTGAAGTCTACAACACAATCTATTATTAAATCCCCGATCATCTAAAGCCTCTGTTGTTCTTATAGGCGTAACCTAATTAACGATAATAGAGGTCCAAACAACCCCATCCTTTAGAATAACTTTATAACGAACAGAATAACGAAGAAGCATAGAATGCAAAATAATATATGTGCGCCCTCTATTGGACGAATAGATTCCGAATAGTGTCCGAGAGTAACCCTGTCGTCAAGTCAGAACATCAGAAAGCTCTGACACCATTGCGCTTCAGTGCGCTGGGAAATAAATAACAGACATAGACTGATTAATTACTTCATTGCATGCGTTTTCTGCATGACAGGGGGATACGACAATAATAGCCTAGCCTAGTCTTACGGAAAACGCATCTATTATTCAAGTGGACTAAGTTTTACACTGTAGGCTTGCAAGTGCGAGCGTAATTGATACCGTTGCTGAAGTTTCTTATGCATCTTCAATGCCTCTATTAACCAGATAATTATACGCTTAATTAGCCTATCCACAGACATCTGCAAAGCATAGTGGCTAAAGCGACTCACTGTCGTCTTTGAATGTTCTTACTGTATTATAATAGGTCTACTGGGTCTATCGGCTATTCTCGTTGATGAATGTAAAACAAGAGAAAGTACGACGAGTGCACTTACCTTTATGGACGAATAGTCCCCTTCCACCTGCAGTAAATAATTTCTACACTCCTATGTGTAAGTGGAATATTCGTAATAACTCCTTCTTGGGGGCTTGCATTGCAACGCGTAGAGATGAACGTCTCGGCTCAAGTCTCCTGTCCAAGTGTGGCGGTGTAGTGCGTTTACCGTCACATGATCGAATTGAGGAGGTGAGCCTATATGAGTCAAATTAGGGCTCGGTTTATGAAGGCTCGACTGCTCAGCGTCCTGCTATTGGCTGCCTAAGCTAGAAGGCTGGCTACAACATGATCTGGCGTAAATGATAACGTATTTCTCTGTTATGGATAACACCATAATAAAATATGACATAGATAAGAAATTCATATTGGCTCCATTTTTATAGGACTCCACATAAATGCAATGGATATGAATAATTTCATTAGTCGGCTCCGGCTCCTGCTCAGGAAGGTCTATTGTTTTGGTGACCCTATAGCCTAGGTAAATTAAAGATTAAGTAAATAATTCGAGAGAAAGATGGTCAATTAAAACAAATCCTCTTGCTTCTGTCAGAAGCTCTGCCCACCACACAATGAAAAAGGCACAAAAAAAAAGCAAAGGCAAGGATCGGCTATTGTCTGGTGCGATCTGCACCACTTTGTTAGTGTTACTATTTACAGAGGCAGGGCTGTGTATAGGCTACAAACATCAGATCCATCACAAAGAAGAGGCAGCCAGCAGACCATTGTGATATAGCCTATATTGTGAATTGACAGTGCAATCACTTACTATAGCTTTATGTCAGCTAGCTATAAATACCATGTGACGTCACTGTAGGTTAGCACCCCATATTTGTGTCCTGCAACTCCCATCTCTACCTTACCATAGAATTATCAGAGACAACAAAGGAAGATTATATATTTTTTATTTTTTATTGATCAAATAACAATACAATTATTCAGACAAATCAGCAAGACAATACACATACATTACAAAATAATGTTAAATGTAATACAAAAAAAAAACATGTAATATATTTTTTAAGGGTATTACAACACACAATTCTTCATATATTTGTCAAGTATGTGAGGCTTTTTTGTTTTTTGTAAATTTCAAGTCGACTCTGTGAATATGAGACAACGAAGGATGATGATGAAACAAAATGTTCCTACAGTATGCCCGGGTCATGTTTTGTTGTTGTAAAGTGTATGGTTTGGAAGGAGTCAGGCGCAGAACAAGAGGTGAGTTGAACAACCGTACGCTTTAATAAGGCTGCGATTTTGAAATAAACAATAAACCAGAATCGTGACGGACAGAGTGCTGCGCTGCAAAATCAATAACTCACACAGCAAACAGAAACTGCTGGTCTTATATACACACACATCAATAATCATAAATGAAACACGGAGCTTGGGAGGCGTGCCCGAGCGTTGGGACAGGACAGCGCCAAGCCCAACCTCAGAAGCATCAACCTCAACAATGAACGGCAATGACGGATCCTGATTCGATTACGGAAGAAATGTTGGGCCAGTACCGGGGCTGTGGTGAACCGAGCCTTCAGGGCACTAAAGGCTCCGTCCGCCTCGGTAGACCAGCGCAGTCGGGTTGGCCCACCCTTCAACAGGGAGGTGATGGGGGCCGCGACTGTGCCAAAGCCCCGGATAAACCTCCTGTAGTAATTGGCAAAACCCAGAAAGCGTTGCACCTCCTTAACAGTGGTGGGGGCTGGCCAATCACGCACGGCTGAAACGCGGTCCCCTTCCATAGTCACACCAGAGGCGGTAATGTGGTACCCAAGGAAGGAGACGGCTTGCTGGAAAAAAATACATTTTTCAAGTTTGGCATAGAGATCATGCTCCAGCAGCCTCACAAGTACCTTTCGAACCAGGGCCACATGCTCAGCACGGGTAGCGGAGTACACCAAGATGTCGTCAATATAGACCACTACTCCCCGACCAAGCATGTCCCGAAATACATCATTCACAAAGGACTGGAAGACCGATGAAGCATTCATCAAACCATACGGCATCACCAGGTATTCATAATGCCCTGCAGTGGTGCTAAATGCTGTCTTCCACTCGTCCCCCTCCCTGATACGCACTAAGTTGTAAGCGCTCCTGAGGTCTAATTTTGTGAAGAAGCGCGCTCCATGCATTGATTCGATTACGGAAGAAATTAGAGGCAAAGGGTAGCGATACCTGAGCGTGATCTGTTTGAGCGCACGGTAATCAACGCATGGGCGTAAACCCCCATCCTTCTTCGTCACAAAAAAAAACTTGAGGAGGTAGAGGAAGTGGAGGGACGTATAAATCCCTGACGCAGGGATTCGGCGACGTAGGTTTCCATAGCCTTCGTCTCTGCCCACGACAGCGGATACACGTGACTCCGGGGAGGCACCGCGTCAGCCCGGAGGTCTATCGCACAATCTCCCGGGCGATGTGGTGGCAAAATAGCCGCCTGTGTTTTTGAGAATACGTGCGCCAACTTTCGGTATTCGGGAGGAATACGCAAGGCGGAGACAACGTCTGGACTTTCCACCGTAGTTGTACTAACGGAAACACCAAGGCACCTATCTTGGCACTGTCACGACCACCCTGTCAGAACCCTCTGTGGCCAAGAAAAAGAAGGATCATGCAACGTGAGCCAGGGAAGCCCTAATACAACAGGGAAATCGGGGGATTTAATAACATGAAACGTAATCCGTTCCTGATGACTTCCCTGGGTAACCATGGTGATAAGTGCGGTACCCTCAGTAACGAAACCCGATCCTAGCGGTCGGTTGTCAAGGGCCTTGACAGGTAGCGGAACAGCTAGAGGCTTTAAGGGAATACCTAACTGAAGTGCTAAAGCCTTGTCTATGAAGTTCCCAGCTGCACCTGAGTCTACTAGTGCCTTACACTGGGGAACTACAGTGAAGTCAGGAAATAAAACAGACAAGATCAAATGCGCAGCAGAGGGTTCTACCTGGTCGCGAGTGGTGCCTACCTGGGTTGACATGAGAGTGCCACTCTCCGAACTGGACGAACCCCGGTGGACGGATGGACATGTCCACCAGCTGATCAAAGGTGAGCGCTGCGTCACGGCAGGCGAGTTCCCGTCGGACGTCCTTGCGCAGGTTACACCGGAAGTGGTCGATCTGGGCCTGCTCGTTCCACCCCGATCCCGCGGCAAGGGTACGGAACTCCAGGGTGAAGTCCTGTGCTGTTCGGTTCCCCTGCCTTAAGTGGAAGAGTCGTTCACCCGCTTCTTTTCCCTCAGGGGGGTGATTGAAGATGGCTCGGAAGATCCGGGCAATCTCCTCATAGTTCCCCACGACAGCTCCCCCCTCACTCCAGATCGCGTTGGCCCACTCCAGGGCTTTCCTGGACAGGCAGGAGATGAGGACATCCTCTTTCTCAGATCCTGACGGAGAAGGTATGATAGACGTGAAATACAAGTCCAGCTGCAGGAAAAAACCTTGGCAGCGACTGGGGGCCCCATCGTACTCCCTCGGGAGGGACAGGTGTATCCCACTTGGTTCCGGACCGGTGGAGGAAGGTTCTGGTCGCGGGGTAAGATGAGAGGACTCGAGGCCACTTTGTTCCAGGTGCTGTACGGTGTGGAGGACGCTGTCCATAGCTTCGCCTAGCTTGGCCAGCATATCGGCGTGTTCTAGGACTCTCGCTACCACCCCACTTACGTTCCCTGATTCTGCTGACTCCATGAAGGGAGAAAGGTGAGTTATTCTGTAAAGTGTATGGTTTGGAAGGAGTCAGGCACAGAACTGAAGAGGTGAGTTGTACAACCGTACGTTTTAATAAGGCTGCGATTTTGAAATAAACAATAAACCAGAATCGTGACGGACAGAGTGCTTTGCTGCAAAATCAATAACTCACACAGCAAACAGAAACTGCTGGGCTTATATACAAACACATCAATAATCATAATTGAAACAAACCAAACAGAACAAAAGAATGGGAGAGCGGCAGCGGTCAGTAGCTCGGTGATGACGAGCGCCGAAGTCTGCCCGAGCCACGAGGGGGAGGAGACTCAGAGGGAGCCGTGACAGTTGTTGACTGTAACACTAGTCTTCATAGTCTTCAGAGAAACCCAGGACTACAATTGTATTAAATATAAAGACGTTAGATTGGCATAAATTAAATGGTTGCCATGGCTTTAATCAGAAGAGACTGGCAGACAAGATCTCTACGGTAGACTGTGCAGTAAAGACTCCGATACCGTAAGCCCTCAATTTAGCAAATTAACACTGGATTCAAGTTATGTCTTCTTACCGGAGCAAAATACTACTCTCCAAATATCCCAACAACACGGAAGCACTGGTACAGTCACCACGGAAATTCTAGCGAGTCACTAAAGAGCCTCTCCTACACATAGCTGGTATGTAGGTAAACTGTTATGCTAAGGTTACATAGTCTACCTGCCTAGCTAGCAAACACGCCGGCTGGTACCCACACACACCCCCACACACACACACACACATTATGCCATTCGACATCTCATTTTATGTACAATTATTGTACCATTGTTGTGTGACATTGTTTGCCATGTAAAAGACAGTAAGTTTTGGATAAATAAGTCAGTTTGTTTGTAAGAAGGGTACACTCAGTTAATGGGTCCCCACTCAATAGTACATTCTGAATAACGTTCCGTAGCATTCTAATATCTAACAATATGCTTTAAAGCTGTTGTTTCAGCTGTGCTACGCTATGGCAATATGTGAAAAATTCACACTGTACGGGAAATTTTAACCGGTATACTGGATGAAACTATATACCGCACACCCCTACCTAATACATTGTGTATATACAGTATATGCTATATCATATACTATATCATATAGTCTGACCTGTATCCTACTTCAAAAACAAAACATGTACTCAAGCTCGCCTCCAGTGCTAATGTTAGCCAGCTAGCCACCATGTAACTATCTAAGCTCTAACGTTTTAACTAGTAACGGTTGGCAATTGTTGTTGAATTACTTACATGTCTTGTGTTGACTGGTTCATTCAGTCTCAAGATGCTGTTGTTGTCATTTACCCATCCTGCAACGACATATTGATGGACATCTTATAATAGTGATTTGCCGTTGTTATAACCTATTACGTATGTTGGCAAAAATAACTAATAGCTAACTAACAAATAACACCTCACTAGTGCCATACCACTAGCCTACCCCCTAGATGGAAACATCTAGGCTAAACTAGAGCCATGGAAATAACAGAGATACGCCAACGGAAGTTTTAAAATTTCAACGGTCACATGGTCCATGTAGAGGCAAAAAACCTATGGCAAAATAGTTTCAGGAAGTTCTTGGTGGGCAATTTGAATA
This sequence comes from Forbesichthys agassizii, assembly GCA_026546735.1. Taxonomy (NCBI): domain Eukaryota; kingdom Metazoa; phylum Chordata; class Actinopteri; order Percopsiformes; family Amblyopsidae; genus Forbesichthys; species Forbesichthys agassizii. The sequence goes on along the minus strand of JAODLL010013166.1, from coordinate 4,363 downwards.
TATATATACATATATATATATAACATACATGTTTGGTAATTAGTAGTCAATAAATGCACCGATTTACATAAAAAATATAATTTATAGGGTACTTTTATTAGGCTAACTTCCGGAAACTATATTGAGGCTCCATTGCTATGAAAAAACGGTCTATTGGAGTGAATGGAGTTGACGCAACTCTCTCTTTACATGGCTCTGGGCTAAACTAAACAAGCAGAGATGTCTGCTTTACAATTTAATTAATACAATGTCTTAAATAATGAAGGCTACAAAACACTTTATATGAAATGTTATGAAATGTACATTATATGATAATGAAAATAAATGAATTATTAACAGTATAGTCTGATTCAGTTGTCATGTTATTGTAGGTGCTGCAAAATGCTCTTGCCTAATCTCTTTTACAGTACGGTAGTAGGCTACCTAGTCTCTACGGCCAGCTTGGTTCAAGTGAATGCAAAATATTAACATTTGGCTTCTGTTGTTATTGTTGAAAATGGTTATGGAAAAGCACAATTGCATACACACTAGACAATTCTACCAATTAATATTATTATTAATATTATTATATTAATTTGCAAGTCATGGAGACAGAGCGGATGAGACACAATCCATAATGTGTGGCGACGAACTATTCTTGGTCATGGTGCATAGTAGACAACGCACGTCACTGACAGATTTGTACAAAAGTTTTCTCTGACGTAAACACGTTAATGTTAGCCCTCCCGGAAGCCATAGAGAATGCATTGAAGAGCCTGCATTTGTGAAAAAAATATGTTAACGTGAATGTCTATGAGAGTAGTCGGGAGGATTTTCAGCCATATTGATATCGCCCATAAAGGGGCTGGAGGCTATACGTACTCCACGGAACACTGGACGCTAATTGGATTAAGATTTTTAGAGGCAGGACAGTCAGATACCGTAGCGTACACTGGTAAAGTTTGACATTCCCTCTTCTCTCTCTCCCTTTGGCGGTGCAATCGCCCTAAGGAACAAACCGTCCCTGCAACCTACAGTGTGTTTTTGTTAATGTAGCCTACCTGCATTCCTCATGAACTAAAACTGCATTGTATAATGTTGAATTAGCACATAAAGGACAAGCATTGAAGGATAACATCAGAGGTAATTACATACTATTACCTGTATGTACAATTTTAGTTGAAAGGAGCTTAATTCAAAGCACGTTTTAACTTCGTACAAATAAATGTAACCATTTCTTATTGACCAAATTTCCATTCTTCCTGGCTGTAATCCTGTTAAACTGGGCAGATATCTACAGCAAAGTGCTGAAATAGAAGCATGTTCACAGTTACTGTGAATCAAGGCAGTATACAGTCTCTATTTTCTAACTTCGATCTATACTGTAGTTTATAGCAGACAGTTTATGAAAATGTCCCAATGTGGCTGTTGCTTGTATGGCCAGTAGTTTCAAAGTTGGATGTCCAGTGTTATAGCCTACAGTCGCTGCACACATATTCAACAAACTCTACAGGCTACTATGTTTCTTTATCTGAGGAGAAACATTAACTGTCCTTGGGTTCCATCATGATTGCAACATAATGTTTTAAGAATCACTTTGCTAATGTTAGCTACATATAAAAACTCTCAATATGTAATCAACAGAGGTTTCTTTCTTTCACAAACTAATTGGTTTGGGCTGGTGTTCACCCAGACCTACAAACAACTACACATACGATGTTATGTAAGCCCAGATGGACCTAATGAATCCAATTAACTTCATTCCCCTTAGCAATTGCAGCCAATCTCCTACCACCGAATGCAGAAAAACTGAAACGAGCTAAATGTGTGTTCCTTGAGTGCATTTTCAAGCTTTTAATGATTATAGATGTTAGTCTCCTCTCAGCAGTTGGTGATCTAATCAAAAAAAGTGTTGAGAGGCAAATTGGCTCTCTCACAATCTCTTGTAAATGCTTATTTGGAATAATTATGTATACATTAGCCATTTTAGATTAATATAAGTAAATACAGAATACATTTAATATAGAATGACTTGGGGTCATAAAAGAACTCGGATAGTTTGTCAATGTAAACTTATACCTGGTGGTAACTAATGTTCATCATTTCCCACAATGTAAATGCATTTATACGAGCCCAGACTGTACATTGTTTTAGTCTGACTGGTTAATGCAGATGTCAGCTTGAAACCACAAGATGTAAACAAGAAGATATGTCCAGTTCACTTTGGGAAACCAGTGATTCTGTAGTTGAATTAACAAGAGTTGTTATTCTTCACTTACATAATGTGTCATGTTGCAATGTAATATAAACACTAATAAATCACTAATCCCATATGCTTTTTTTTCACCTTCAGATAACATACAGTTTGTAAAAGTAAAAATAATCTTTAGGTGTAAAACTGTCATGTTTACCACTGAAGTCCAGAAGTTCAAGTACAAAACATATTACTGTAAGACAAGCAATGGGTCAATAAAGTTCAACATGGAACATTTCACCCATTGACCAATGTGGTTATTTTTCACAAGTTTACATGGCGACACATACGCATGCCACACACAGTCTATTTTCACTCTCTCCTGAGATTTCAGTAGTACCGCAAAACAACCCAAATGAACACTATCTTTTTTTTGCGAAACAAAGATTTCTGCTGGGAATTACACAACATATTTTTTATGAACCCGTTGACAGAATAACACATCCCCCTCCTCCCTTACTACGACTATACAAAACACACACATACACATGCTAATATACCTCTTAGACAGTTTAGACAGTTTTATGTTTCATTGGCATGTCTCATCCTATTGGATTAAGTTACTAGCTTTTTGCCTACAGAGTCAATGTGTTATTTATACTGTGGTGAAATAGTAAATAAGCCCTGTACGTGCTGGATACACATGGCAGGCTAAAGTCTAGATTTGTAAGCTTTAATATTTACAGTGTTGCTTTAGACACAACTACAGTAAGAACACAGTACAGGTAAAGTACAGGTAAAAGATGAAAACATGAAACTGAACATCCAAATTTGACTGACAACTTTCAAAATCATTGGCTATCAATTATGTCTCATTTCTCATTCTGAGTAATTTTTCATCCTGTTACACTGTTAACACATTTTTTCCGACAAAACAGTATACCGGTGTGTATATATAATTTTTGAATGTTTTAAGTTTGAATTAATTCATGTAAATATTATTTTCGTTATTTGAAATGTATTTTTATTTTAAAATCCAAATTGGACCCACAACTTTCATACTAATTGGCTATCGATTATGGCTCATCGCTCATTACAAGTAATTTTTCATCCTGTTACATTTTTAACAAATTGTTAATAACAAAGAAGTATACCGGTGTATGTGTGTGTGTATATAATTATTGGTATAGTGTTTACATTTTTGAATGTTTTAAGGTTTAATTCATTATTGTAAATATAATTGTTCTTATTTGAAATGTATTTGTATTTTTATGTGTTTCATATTTTTTAAATTTCTATCTATCTATCTATCTATCTATCTATCTATCTATCTATCCATCTATCTATCTTAATTGATTAATAAGCAGGCTGCATCAATGTTACAATACACTACATTTTATTGTGTGTGTACTATAGACTGTCAGAGGTGTGCCTTTAGGGGAAAACAAGTTAGGTTTTGCCTTTGTGTTTTCTAGAATGAGACTGATAGCATGTGACGTATATTCTATCTCTTGTTTTGTTTTTCTTCTTTGTCTATTTGTTTAGCCTACAGAAACACAATGAGGTCAAAGGTCATCCAGTGTTTTTCAAGGTCGATTACCATATGTGGACAGCAAAACTTGTCCGCATAGTTCCTGTACAAATACACTGCCTACATAAGCCCCTATTGTCAGAAAAATGTGTACGCTTACAAACCCACATACACATACAGTACTGTAATGTGTCATTCAGTCCAGTTACATGTGTTCAAGCAGTTGCGGCTTACCTGTGTATGATGCTAGGCAGCATGTGTTATGCTGCCTTAAACACCTATGTGTGCCATATCAAAACATGAGTTGTCCTGCAGGAAATTAGATTTATGCAACCCGACATTAAAATGAACATATGTGTGGTCACCCAGTGTATTTACAGTTTTTTTCAATTGCTAACAAGAGCTTACCCATACTTCAGATACTTTTTCTAAACTCTTAACACAGGCTCACATCTACAAAACACAATTGGCCAAATGGATAATTTTCTTCTCAAAAACACATTTGGTAAAATATATACTAACTCTTCATTTCAAAATAGAACACATATTTCTCTGCACACACTAACTTTACCAAAACACTGTAAATCTGACTCAAAATGAAATTATTCTGTCAAAGAATAACACTTGTTTTCACTTCACAAGGTACATGCAGTCAATCA
>JAODLL010013139.1:10319-28880 GCA_026546735.1 Forbesichthys agassizii | reverse complement strand
TATATACACACACACATACAGTATATACTCAGCATGAGTCAAAACAGAGACATCCAGCATCACACACACACACATACACACACACACACACACACACAAAGGTACCCGGGTCAATCCATTTAAGAAGCGTTTTTGGATACAGGGAGACACAATCCCGTTTCACCACCTTCTCTTTCACATATTACATCATTTCCCTCTCTACCCTGGGTGACAGATGTGTAGTGTAAGCACATTGAGGGGTTTCCATGGCGGCGTCCTCTGGACGCAAAATATATGTTAGTCCTTGCTGTAGGGGTCAGACACATCTGGCAGAGTCCTCCATTAAATATAGATTCATACACATGATCGGCTTTCTCTATGAGGCTTGTGGCTTCTGTAGATGTTGGTGGCGCCGGTTTTCAGCGCGTTTTGATGAAGTGGACAATGAAGGTGGACCATCACACGTTCACTTAACAGCGTGGACAACATTCCGGACCAGGGGGAAAGCTCAGATAAGTCCTGACCCGGTGGCAGCTGTGCAATATAAATGCCAGAGAAAAAATTCTGTGTATATTGAATGGGTTTCTGGTAGTCTAGCAAAGCCAGCCTTTACTTGCATTAAGTATTGTGCATACATAGTGCTGGCTAACTGCCTCAAGATCTGCCTACTTGACAGGAGAGGTATTTTGAAACAATGACCAATAGCATAACTCAATTATCAAGTCGAAAATGAAGCTTACACTGTGGAATATGTTGGGAAACTTAACAAAACGATTCTGGCTGTACAGCCATACTGCAAACGGCTGTTAAATAAGTACGCTACGGTTAAAACTAAAATGAGTGAATAAAGCACTGCTCTGGCATCGTGAGTGCCACAAATACAGATACAGACGTGAGTGACAAGGCTAACAGCCAATGCAAATCTACTACCCCACTTCCTGAAAGCACTATATATATGCATCGGGTATATGCATCTGCCTTAGTGTAGTGCTGACGAACGGAAGAGGCTGGGCTTGCTACAAATGTACAGTACAGCAACTGACAGGCAGACACGGCAGGTCTGGGCAAACATAAAGGATCTTTCCCGTCTCCCCACTTGACTGAGGGTGTCTTTACACTGCGCTCGCAAATCTTCACGTGAAATAACATAATTGATATGTAGGTGATAAAACACATTTGGGAACCCCTGTGGCGCATATATAATCTCACAATAAAACCAGTTGAGTCATTTTAATTTTCATCAGCGTCTGAGTTGTGTTAATTTAACCGCAATGAGATGCTCTGCAGTCACAACTGAACACATGTGCAATCTTACCCAATGTGATCACTGAACTGTACGCCACACCGCACGCCCTTTGTTTTGAATTACCCTTGTGGTTGAAGCCAGCATTACCGATAATATATGTTCTGTAATGCCTGCTATCATCTGTTCCTCCCCCTGCAGGTCACATAAGGTAACCACACCTGCCACCTATAAGGGCCACTATTACTCAATCAAGAGGTGCAACTGTACAGACTATACTACTACTACTAATAATACAACAATCTAAAAACATACATTTACATATTAGAAACAAAAACCCATTGGTGCCACAATGCCACTGATGTCACGGGGAGGGTGTTGGATGCCGTTGGCGGCCGTTTCTGTGAACGAGGATAATGATGACTCAGGCTTCTCGTGGGGGCTTGCTGTGTGTGTGTGTGTGTGTGTGTGTATCCCGCTAATCAGGGATTAAGCTGGTTAGGAAAATGGCCTCAAGTTTGGCAGCACATCCATTGATGTCGCGGCGACGCATCGCTATGCCCCTGCTGCTGCCTATTGTGGCCGAGCCCCACTGAATGTACTGTACAAGACAGATACTATATATAGTCAGCTGGGGAAAACAAAACGGCAAGAGTGTGCCCTGGCCGTAATGATGCAGGGTGGAATGGCTTCAAAGAGCAGCAGTGCTGGCTGAACTGGCTTAACAATTATGTCTCCCACTCTCCCTCTCATGCAGGCTCTGTCATTCCAGTCAGGCAGCGCAGCAGCCTGCCGTCGGCCCTCGCTTCCGTTACTAGTCGTGGGGAATCAGGCTGAGACTGGAGTGACTTGCGCTCATGCCGGGATGGTGGCGCATCGGGAAACGCGGACAGACTGACAGGTTCGGTGTCAAGGAGAGGCATCTTCTTTTAAAAGATGCCTCTATTCTTTCACTTAAATCGGCTCGTAATGCGTCCCTCTAAACAGCCACATCTGTTCTGAGTCGCACTGACGTTTACAGGTAAGTGACATGTTGACCTGAGACTTCAAAACATCCGCTCAGTCCCACATAATGGGATTTCCGTCATTGGCTTGAATGGGGATCTAGCGGTAGAAGCCGACCATTTCATCTCCAAAAATGAGATGTTTTAAGGAAAGAAATACATGTTCAGTAGGTCCAATCTCTCAGCTATTACCAGTGAGTGTTCTGCCTGGTAAACAGCTGTAACAATGGCCCGGACGTGACGCAGGCAGCCCGCAGACTAGCAGAGTATATTCAGGTTCTGGGATATATCTCCACAATACAGGAGGTTAGCGTGAATGCAGAATGATACATGGGAGGTGGGCAGGAGCACTGTACAGCACAATGGCATGATCAGTATGTTTATATATTAAATGTTTTAATTTTCATAGTGGCCTTGATCTTGTTTTTCTCGACATTTCTTCCTGAGCAGAAATAAAACCACATTTTCATTTGCCAGTCTTTTCATGTTCGTCCAGACAACCCTACTGGCCACAGAACTTGAAACACTTGAATTGTAAGATATCAGGACATTGAAAAGATATGCAGAGAAGGCTACAGTACATTACGGATATTGCTAAAGCACCAATGGTTAACAGAGAATTCACAAGAGACATAGGCATACGCGTAAAGGAAATGGAAATGGGGTAAAAGGTGACTGGAACACCACTTCAAATAATGAGCAGAGAAAATACATGGCTACTCAGACAAGGCAAAACAAATTCAAATAGAGAAACGAGATAATGTGAACCAAGGATCAGAGATAGTGAAGACGTAGAGCTGGGGATTTCTCTCCTTGGTGGAAGATTTAGCTGGTGCCTTGTGTTGCCAATTCAAAAAGCAAGAGGCAGCACTCTGCTGTTTAGTCAAAGCTAAGTATTCCAAAGCAGTGGCCTTAGAAAGTGATAACAATTGCATTTTCTTCTTCCTCGCTAACGTCAATAAAACAATCTGCATAATAAATGTGCACCAACAAGCACAGCGCAATTAATGGAAGTAATTTGATGATGGTAGGAGGCGTGTATGCGTGTGTCTGTTTACTGTATATATACAGTGTACAGTAGTAGCCTGTGCTATCTTGCGTTAGTGCTGTTATTAGTGTTAGCTGGAATATGCAGTAGCTTTAATATAATGTACATACTACTGTACTATCATCCTGTACCTAGAAAAATGTAAGAATAACCAAACACAATAATGTTGTTAATACAAATCTCAACCTCATATTTCAATTCCACCATTACTATTTAGGGCATTTTAATTTCACAGACAACAGAAATCTATATTTACTTTAAACAACAATAGTCAAAACATAATGGATAATGCATGCAGGCAGTTAAACCATTGAGCAATTTCTGTACGTTAAATTTTTTGTTTTCTTCAAATAGTTCACATTTTAAATGTACTACATCAAATTTAATTTGTCTCTACTTGTGCCATTGTGGCACAATTACTATATCTTGCTGTATGACTCAAACTGTCTGTGAAAGGAATGCTGAATCACCATGATACTTATGCAAAAATAAAGAGAAGCGTGGGAACACATTCAGCCATTAAACGCACGCTTGCACACTGGCAGGTGAAGTATTTTGTTTTCTCTTGAACGCTGTAAAGGCTGCCGTTTAGGTTTGTCTGCATCCATGGCTGTCAAATACGATGGACGTGTGCCTCCTGCTGTTAAGTTTAGCAGTGACATGTCAACACTTCCATATCACACAACATATTGATGATGCAGAATATCGCACAGGCTATAAAGGTCAATGTCTGAAGCCTAGTACTTGATTCAAAATGCCTTTGCAACAATACACATCGCTTAAATGTTGATGTATTTATATTTTTCTTTTCTTTTCGATTAATTGCAGAGATAAAAATCAGTAGCAGTCTGCTACTATAGCACATTTGAAGATAAGCCTCCTCTTTAGACATTTAAGACATCAACATAATATTCAATACTATTGTGTTGAATGTGTTTTTCCCTCTCCACATGCTGTATATCCAGAGTCATCTCTCCATAGTGGCTTCATAAAGCACGATCTTCATGTTACACTGGCAAAGGCCACCACGCTAAGTTACCAGGTTGCACGTCTTGAACCTGGTCCCAATTGTGACATCACAAAAATGACATGTCGCCAAACCACATTTTATAGTGAAGTCATTCTCGGTCTTCAGTGGAAAAGAAATTGAAACTTGAGCTTTGCTGGTACTCTGGTGAACTCATACCATTAAATGAGGGGTCGGTACTCCAGCCTGGTCCAGCATTTGAAGGTCTCGTCTCTGAATCAACCGCTAGCTCCCCATTCTGTGTCTACGCTGAGAAAAACATTGGATGTTTCTAAATAGCCCTGGCTCTGTGAATGGGAACACAAACACAGTGGTGCAGACCGCACCACACAACACTATCCCAGCCGTGGCAATGTGTGGGGCGGATCTTTCTCCACCTTAGAGTGAAGATAACCATAACAATAATGCCTGGATCTTCTTTTAACGGACTATTCAACTTTCCCCTGCGGTCAGCTGATGGGCTCTCTGCAGTGCACCATTTCCCTATAATAATATCATATTTAAGCTGTTCATAACATCACCAGTGTGTGATAAATAAAAGCCATAGTAATTGTTATAACTCACTGGACGCGCGTCGCTAAATGCATGTTGACAAATGGCCGCCCGTCTTCCGCTGAGGCACAACTATCCTTGGCTGTCCTATTCACGTGCTAGGTCAGGGTTCTCCATGTGCCTCTGCCAGCGCGATGCCAGGAGCGTGTCTGGCAGTGAGGGAAGGGGGGGGGGCAATGTCCTACCCCGTTTGTGCTTCAACAAAGGTAGATAACGATGGGGGAAGGAGGGGGGGTAATTTCCTCCCTCCTTTTCAACAAAGGTGGCTAACCCGAGTAGTGTGCCTAGACAGCGGGGAAGGGGGTGGGGGGGGGGGCTGTGCTCACCTGACAGCAGCAGAAAGTCATCGGCCTAGTTTAGTGTGGACTCTGACGCAAGGAACAGATAAACCACCGAAGGCTTCACACGGCCACAGAGGCCAGCAGCGAGACTTCACAGGAACATGCGTAGTATAACCCATAACCCATCCATAATCGCACCATATTCTGATCACTGACCACATATGCTATTCCACGCCTGGGGTACACAGTCTTTCCCCCTCTCCAGTTCCTTTCTCTGTTACTATTTTTACTACACTTTAAAATGCACTTTCCTATTCTTGACTGTTGTGTTTGCTACTGGCCAGAGGCATATACACATACACCTTACCTTGCACCGCAACAGGGCCAACGCAATATTGCAGCAGAACAGCCGTTGTCTTGAGCAATATCTGTCATCATGCTACCTAAATTGTTTAGCGATAGTGTCCTACGTTACATAAATCATTTCATTGATCCATTTAACGAGGACTGACCGCATGAGTTTGTTTTAGCATTTCAAAGGTAAGTTATACTGGAAGCAAAGTCCCATAATTTATTCTGCTCTGAAAAAGTCTAAAAACTCAATATCGGTTATGACCTAGCTCGCTAGCTGACAATTGGACACCTTACGACCAATCAGAACAAGAACAAAAAACACTGTCGGCAGTCTGCACCAACTGACCTGCCCACCTGCATGGCTATAGCTGCAGTCAAGCACATGACGATTCTTTCCCCAAGTCGTATGTTTATGCATATAATGTAATATTTTAAAGATTATGCAATTGTTCATGATATTAAGTAGTATACTGTATATATATATATATTTATCATGTGAAATTATATGATAAATAGGTTTATTTTTATTGTTTATATATTCATAATTTAATTCATGTACCAGTATATCTGTATGTTGGTCTCACTACAGTTTCTGTCGCAATAAAACAGGGACTCATCAGGCATTGGCAGAGGATGCCATCCCTGAACCAGCTGAACTCCACGTCCGACTGAATGCAGGCATATCGGTAAATATGGCGACATATTGATTTGGGCAATGCATCGTGAAGTGCTCTCTGCGTTAGAAAAAAAAAAAGAAAGAAAAAAAGAGGAAAAACACACGAGCCATAACCTACGGCAACAGCCAGATGTCACACGCTCCAGTAGATGCTAAAATGCTATTGTTACTCCGTTTCACCGTGTTTTTTATTCTGATTGTTTACGCCGCACCTTGTCAGTATGGGGTCCCCCAAACAGGGGGGATAAAGAGAGAGAGAGAGAGAGAGAGAGAGAGAGAGAGAGAGAGAGAGAGAGAGAGAGAGAATAACAGACATAGTGGGGGGCGGTCTCACTGAAAGGAGCAGGAAGCACCAGAGAAGGACCTGCTGACAGGAAATTGGTCAAACCTGTCTTCACAACAAAGAGATTCAGATTTGGATAGCCTCGGATCTGAGAGAGAACTAAGGTTTAGCGGTATAGCAACACTTTTCCCTCCGTTAGTCTCCACTTGCTCTCCACTCCCGAGCAGCAGAAGAAGGATGCTATAGCTGTTAGTCCTTCCGTGCCACCTGACCAATGCTGACCCTTAAAAACTTGGGAGAATAGATTTGCCATCTGGAGGTTATATACAATGGCAGATGGGGGGCCCCCACTCTCTCTCTCTTTCTCTGCCTCTTTTCCACATCAATGATAGCCACTCTATGGGGTGCGAACCGACTCTGAACCCTGGTGCAGCCACTTGGCAGATGCCCGTCAACATTATCTCTGCAGAGGGCCAATTAGTCATCATGTGTCTTGTTTTGTTAGGCTCGTTAAACAGTCAGATGTCCTCAATAGGTGATTAAAATAATAAGGCCGTAATCACGGATGCTGTTAATTAGGAGTCTTGGGTGATCCCTCAATGCAACCAAATGGTATGAATAATCACACAGACTCCCGACCTTTATTAATCAAGGGCGTTGGATGAAGGGAGGTACACAGAACACTGGAAATGATCAAAGTTCACCCTGTTTGTTTGTTTGTTTGTTTTTAGATTGTATTCTTTTATGACTAGTGATAACCTTTACGTATATATTTATAGGTGTGGCATAATTATAAGTTTGACCGTTTGAGCACTGCTACGTTGGAGTTAACTCCATAGTTCTACTGGGAGACCTTCAATGTGCACGTGGGCAATGATGGCAACACCTAGAGAGGAGTGATTGGGAGGAACGGTATCCCTGATCAAACCCGAGCAGACGTTTGTTGTTAGACTCCTGTGCTAGTCATGGACTGCATATAACAAATACCATGTTTAAACATAAGGATGCTCATAAGTGTACGTGGTACCAGAGCATCCTAGGCCGAAGGTCGATGATTGATTTTGTGATTGTATCATCTGACCTGAGGCCGCATGTTTTGGACCAGATGGGAAGAACTGGCTACCGACCACCATCTGGTGGTAAGTTGGGTCAAGGGGTGGGTAAACTCTGTACAGACCTGGTAAGGTCTGTCCAGGTCTGTCTAAGATCTTCAACACACCCATCAGGGAATCCGTCCGACTGAAGAAGTAGGCCTTTCGGGATATGTTGTCCAGGAAGACCCTGGAGGCGGTTGCAAGGCACCGACGGGCCCGAAGGGCTGCAGCATCTGACGTAACAGAAGTAAAGCAGCGGGTGTGGGAAGCTCATCTATCTGTGAGGAACTCGGAGTAGAGCCACTACAACTTTGTGTTGAAAGGAGCCAGTTGAGGTGGTACGGGCATCTGGTAAGGATGCCCCCTGGGCGCCTCCCTTGGGAGGTGCTCCAGGCACGTCCAGTTGGGAGGAGGCTTTGAGGAAGACCCAGGATTAGGTGGAGAGATTATATCTCCACACTTGGCATCCCCCAGTCAGAGCTTGCTAATGTGGCTCGGGAAAGGGAAGTTTGGGGTCCCCTGCTGGAGCTGCTGCCCCCGTGATCCGACTCTGGATAAGCGGATGAAGATGGATGGATGGATGGATGGATGGATGGATGGATGTAAATTCATTCATTATAATTGAGAGAAGACAACACAAGCAAGGCCTGTATTTCTCTTAAGATAAATTTCTGTAATTAAAGTGATCAAATCTCTGGTCTTTATCCAGATAGCCCAAGCTAAATACTGAAAGGACATGCTATTCAGCCTTACAGTCAGACTATTGTACTTGCTGCACAATAGTTTGTGTTTCAGACACTGTACACCAAGTACAACGTGCAGAGAATTGACCTAAATTTGACCTTAATCCTGGCTGTGCCGCATTTTTACCTCATTGCATTCATCATCCATTTTCGCAGATAAGGATAACCTTCGTTTTGTTAATAAAGCAAATGGTAGCGTCCGTTGCTGTATATTATGCTATAAATTAAAAGCAATAAAATGACCATCTCAAGGTTGTAATTTGTACTTGTTTATATTGCCAACAAGAGTAGCAGCAGCTATCTCAATCAGCAACAACAGCTTAGATGTTTTACCATATTTACATAATATATATGAATACATATTTTTTTGAAGGAACAATTATAAATATATAACTGGGTAAGTGAGCTATTCACACTGCTATTCAGTCAATTGCCAGGACCTACAATTTGTAGGCTTTTGAGTATTGCTATACTGGCCTCAACATGCCTTAGCCTGCCCCTGTACCTCTGAAAATATAGTATTTATTTGTTAACAAGGAAAAGATGTTCAAACTGCCCACAATGGGAAGAACTCTTCTTAGACATAATGCAGTTCCAGCCGACTTAATAGCAAGCCCTGATAGCCACTGGGCTTCAAAAGGTAGAAAACAAAGTGAGGGAGGAAAATGTGGATACAAACAGACATGGATGCATTATATAGTTCCATTTCATTTCCTTACTTCAACTGCTTTCACAAGGCTGTCAAATGCTCATTAAAGTGAGAGAGCAACACTATGTGGAGGGCACAGCTCTGGTGTGGCTGACCCACAGTGTGCAGGTTAGGCCTAGTACACACCGCATGACTCGAATTTCAACTAGGTGACAGACATCACATATATCGTACCTCACTTTCCCACCACCCAACCCCCATCAGATCAGAACGTGTATGCTACAGTAGATCATATATTTGGCCAGGAAGGCAAACACACAAGCACACACAGACACGCACTCAAGATAAAAACCCAAAATATCCTCAGAAAAGCCTGCGTGATCCAAAGAGACTTCAAATCGAAACAAACATTTTATACACTTTAAGTAAAAGAAAGAAAAGAAAAATTAGAAGAAACATAAAGTATACTGTATGGTGGCAATCTATGTTGCAGTGAGACACATCAACATACATTAGTGTTCCAAAGTGAATTTTCCCCAAGGACCAAAAAATGTCAAGCATGCCAATGTCCGGTGTTAAAAAAGCACAGACCACAGTGAAAAATAAACACGCCTTTTTATAACTGACTTATACAACAAAAAACAACAAATCAAATATGCAACTGAACAGCAAAGAAACAGCTCTACAGCAAGTAGCCTAGCATCCTAAGACAAACATAACGGAACGTTTCTACAAAGGCCTGATGTGGCTCTGGCCCAGACCCTATTTGACAACTACTGTAGGGTAAAGTTAAGGTTTGCTGCAGTTCCAAATCTGGCCACATATGTGTGGCGCTGTGGAGCTTCTGTGGGCAGAGTAATCCTATCAGAGTATCTGAGCGGAGCTGTTAGAAAACCTGCTCATTGCTCCGCTCCTCCTTCACATCACTCCGCTCAAAACCGCTCTTCGCTCAAAGGAAAAAAATTGCCGCTCCAAATTAGCTCCATTAATTTCTGTATAGTCATCATAATTCAAACAAACCCGCACAATTTTGTGATAATGTAGGCCATAGGTAGGTCATGTATGTTGTAGGGGTGCACGATATTGATCAAATGTGATATTGCGATATTGATCATGAAAATTACAATATCGATATTCATTTCTATATATTATAAACATATATATATATATATATATATTATTATATACATTAGTAAAAACACAAAGGTTATGGAAAAATGCATCAAAATATATTCATAACAACACATTTTCAACTGATATAGACTGTACCCCCGAATATTTGGCTGTGCTCCTTGGAAGAAAATGCAAGTGTAGAACCCTGCTTTGCCACACTGTTCTTCATAGATCTAGCCTCTCAAAGTGCACTGAATTGCTGCATTTAACTTTAAAATCTAAAAAATCTTCAAAATTATTACCTTGAAATTCATCTCTTCGAACCAAAGCAGAATACACGATAGGCCTGACCCTGATACATATGAACTAAGGCCAACATTAAAGTGCAAATACAAAAAAATATGCAACTTAATTCTACTCTGAATACCAACAATAACATGAATGCTGATGGTTGAAGAGTGCATCTCTGCAAAATGTCCAAAGACAGACAGCTATCAACAGCATCTATACAACCACATTCAGTCTCCTCAAGAAGAGTCACGACTGACAGTGAGCAGAGTCAGACTGGAACACAATCGTTGTATTCAGTACCCTGTTGTTTACTGTGTTTTAGTAGTACTATTACTGTAAATGCCCCACCGTTAATGCTCACTCAATATGATTGTTGTTGTTCTGATTATTATAACTCAAGAGTGATGGATGGACAAAAATAGCTGAATGTTAAGTCATTAATCATTTTGCGAAGTGATGTAAAATGACCAGTGTTCTGTGCGCTTCCGAAACAAACCTTTTTGACTCACTGGCCCAGGTGGCTGCTGAAAAATATCCACTGATCAAGCATATTTTCTTACTGGCCAAAATAATAAATTGGCTTTTTGTGGCACTAAATAAGATGGCAATAAAATGTGACGTGCCGTGAAAAAACATTAACTGAGCAATCAGTCCACTGAACGCACCCCTGCATTCTGCAAAGAGTCACCACACTCCTGATTGGATATGTTTGTTGTTTGGTTACAGAGAGCCAATCAGAGACAGTGTAGGGCTGGGTCTTCAAAGAATAGGGTGTTGGTGCGTGTGTGTTAGACTTACACAGATAGAAGGTATAAACAGAGAGCAGGTAAATCAAAATGAGAGACACTTGGGAATAAGTTTTTATCGTGCTTGACTTTTGCCAATAGATCGTTGCAGGCCAGGCACTTTTGCTGACCAAACCTGGCCCGCGCTCCGTCAATTGGAGAGTCCTCCTGTACATAAATAACAAATAGGCTAGGTCATATAAAAGACGCACTTATCCAAAATGGCTTACAGTGAGTACAAAGAAATGTATTAACAAGCTGGGGTTAGGTTTCTTGCTCGATGCTGCTTAGTGGATGACCAGGCATGTTGGGGATCGAACCCAAAAACATTTAAGCACTATACATCCTAATACATTTAAAAGAATCAAACAAACATCTCTCATTGGCTGCTACAGTACTTCTAACAAACAATACACATTTCCTGTCTTGTGGTAGCTATGCAAAGGTCCATCGACTGGAGCTGCAGGCAAACTCTCGTCTGCATTTTCTGTCCCGGGTGTATCAAGCATTGCCCTTTCACTTCTCAAGCCTCTCTCCCACAGAACGATGAGTAGGCGCAACTCAGAATAACTGATAAACATTGTGGGGGCGTGAACTTGTCAAGGGAAAAGGGGAGGGGGGTGTGGGAAGGTGCAATACATGTCACTGCCTCAAGGTGAATTGATAATTATGTTCTGCCAGTCCTCCCGTAATCTCATTTTTTAACCGTGTTTAATGAACCCCTTATGGCTTGTTTTTAATTGGCTTCACTGGTCTTTATTGCACGTGTTTTCATGCAAACGGCCTCAACCTTAGTCCAACCAGTCAATCTGTCAAAAAACTGTCCCTAATATTCTCATCTCATGTGCACATCCTGATTCCAACTATAAAATGTCAATATTATTTGGAGGACAATTATTCGGACTAGTTTCCACTTTACCTTTGGCGCGCAATATTATCTTTCAGTCAAACGGTCAAACATGTTTTACTGAGTGCTCCAGTGATTTGACAAATTGTTGCAATCAGAAGACCAAATTATACAATATTTAGATAGAGTGACATTTTAACATCAGCATTCCATGAAAACGTGTTGATTGGAAGCCTGCATTAGAATTGCTGGATGTGACCACAATATGTCTAACTTATTTGACTCCTGATTAGGGCTATTGCATTATGGTACTTGTATTTGCCTGCAGCGTTGTTCAGGTAAATAAATATACAAACCACAAACTAAAAAGGGATTTTTGGAATAGCCAAAATCCTGGATTATATGGACATACAGTAAAGACAAGGGATTTTGAAGTAACATAGACCATGCTAAGAAAATTTTAATCAACCGTCTACATATGTGTTACAAAATGTAATTCCTACAAATGTTGAGCTTACATATTTGTATAAGCTTGTCACACACATTACACCTTGAATGTGACATGGTTCCAGAGCTAATTAAGTTGCTCGAGGGAAGCTAGCTACAACCACTGAGACACTGTTACATCTTGTAATCTGCCAACTGAACAAAAAAATATATAAAAAAGAGCGACAGACAGACAGAGAGAGAGAGAGAGAGAGAAAGAGAGAGAGAGAGAGAGAGAGAGAGAGAGAAATAATTTAGCTAAATTATGCTATTTGTCAAATTCAGCTACTATATCCTCACATTCTGTTCTGTGTGCGTGCTGATAAAAGAATCTGGTGTTTCTACACAGCCCTGGCTCTGTAAATGGGAAAACAAACAGTGTGGTGCAGACTGCACCACATAACACTATACCAGTCTTGGGAATTGATTGATTTATTTGGGGGAGTAGAGCTCCTGAAGAGAGAGGTGTTTTAGTTTTGATGAGTTGAAACATCTGTCTAAAATAAATGTGTTTCCTCAGCATCACTAACTTCACCTTTAATTGTCTGTTTTTCTGCTTCTGTTCCACGGATCTGTGAACAGTGAGCCTTGTAATGCTGAAGTCACGCTATCTGTCACGGGTAAACAGAATGGATTGGGAGTTGGGCAAGGCAGTTAAAAAGATGTGCTGACGTTGAGGCATGTTTGTGTCATGTAAGGTATTGTCACAGCTCGTTGTCCTTGAAAACTAATGAAAGTGGCAATGACAAGGCTAAGCATGGCGCCACGGAAGCAACCAGCATTAGACGAAGGGGATATTTATGTAACTCCTAGTCAACCGATTATGTCTGCATTCAGAATGCGTTGCCTCGCTCTAATTCACCATACTATAGCAAAGTCCGATTATATGAGAAGTGTAGTCATCGCTTGGATCATATTCGTGCCTTGGTTGTTGGCAAGGTGAACGCGGAAGGTAACGTGGAAAAACTCATTGACATTATTATAACATCCATATTCAGTAGAAGGATTGAGCTGATCTCATCTGCATTATGGAGCATCAACCTCTCGTGACTATGAATGAAAACCGCTTTGAAACGGTTCCCCTGCTGGAGGGAAGGAATGAATATGTGGGACACCCCCTTCAGCAATTACGCAGATATTGTTTTGCACCGCCAGAGATGGAAAGCAGCTTTTATTGTTTTCTTCTTCTACCTGCAACATCACAGGAGGAGGATCAATTAATTACAGGGGAAGAAGGAAAAATAGAGAGAGAGCGATAGTCAGAGAGAAAAATAAGATATAATATTTCATTAAAGCCACTGGTTAAAGCCCAGCCCCTTTTGAATATGTAAATGTGTCAGGCACAAGAAAAGGGATAATAACTGGGGAGGGGGGACGAGCGAAAAAACGCAGGGAGGGGAGAGAGGGAGAGAGAGCAAAGGAGGAGCACAGATAAGTGAGTGAGCGATCAAGAGAGAGAGCGAGAGAGAGAGAGCGCGAGCGTGAGGCCGTTCTGAATCGTGAGTGGCTTACGACACTCAGTGAGGAGAAGGTGCGTCTGCAGGCTGCCGGAGCTCTATTCTGCTGCGTGGGATTGAGCGCTCCTCTCCTGAACCCCGCCAACCATCCACCAACCGCCGCCCCCACCTGCCCAGCGGCGCACACCCTCGACAGACCCTCTCCATACAGAGACCCCGGGGGAGAAACGGCGGGAGGAAAACCAGCCAAACCGGAGCACTGCCCGTGCCAAACCAGGACTACCACTGCACGATTAAAAAAAACAAATATAGAATACAAATAAAATAAAATTGAATGAATGAATAAATAAATAATTAAATAATTAAATAAATACATAAATGAAAGCGACGCAAAGAACAGTCGTGTCCACTTTGAGTCTTTTCCGCACTCCTCCTTCTGAAGAACGGGAAGAATGGCTAGTCACGGATCTAAACAGCGCTGGCCGGCATCAAGCCACGGACGGTAATTTCTGCTGACAGATCTGCAGGAACTTTTAGCACGGGGACGCGGTGAAGAGAGAGAGAGAGAGAGAAACAAGAAGGGAAGACGGTTATTTACCACCACCCAAAAAAAAAAAAAGAGAAAAAATAACGATTCTCCTTGGTGTTTTCTCCGCCTCTCTCTCCCTCTCTCCGGTTTTCCTCTCCTTCTGTTCATTGCAGCAGAGGACTGCGGAGGACAGCGAGCAAGCGATCGAGCGAGCGGACAGTGCATGCCGACCGGGAGGGGGGTGGGGGGTGGAGACCAACACTTCCTACCGCCTCGCTGAGAGCTAGTTGGATTCCTTCTCTTTCCCCCCTCTTTCACTTGAGGAGAACTGAGACATTGTACGCCTGCCAAGGATCGGGTGTCCGCTGAAAAGAGGAGAAGGGAGGCGGGGGCCGATTTGAGCCACACTGGGGGTCTTTTTTAGCTTCGTACATAATTAGTGTCGGGGGTGCGCAAAGGGAGAGCCGCTGAATGGAGGTTGTCACCCTCTGGATAGGGGTGAGTAGGAATCTTTGCGTGTGAGATTCAATGAAGACAGCTTTTTACCCTTTCTGCTCTGCTCCCCCCAGACGCCCCACACTCACCCACCCACTCCACCAATTGATCTAACATGAGAAAAAAGACTTGCGCTCTATCCTCGCAAATTCTCGCCAACCAGGACGGTCACCCTGTGAGCAAACTGACGTAAGCGCTAAACGTGGCACAGACAAAAGCGGAGACGGCTGGGGAAAATAATCTAAAACGATCGCCTTTTTCCCCCGCAAAAGTCTCAGTTATGACGTGATAGGCGCCAAAATAATATCCAGAGCGGTTCAATGGACATTTTCTCTGCAACATCCCTGGATATTTACGCTAATGGATTTCCTTCTAATTGGTCTGTACTTAAAGTGGCCGCTGAGAAAGCCCCCCGGGTTGATACTGTGTTCCCTGGCCATTTTCCTCAGGACGGTTCCCTTAGCCCAGGGGGTTTGTCCACGGTTGTGCCGCTGCGACAGCAAGCTGCTGTACTGCGAGGGGCTCAACCTCACAGACATCCCCCGCAACATGAGCAGTGCCATGGGCTTGTCCATGAGAGAGAACAACTTGACGGAGCTGCGCGAGAGCCATTTTGCTGGCCTGTCGCAGCTCACCTGGCTGTACTTGGATCATAACAACATCGACTTGGTGGAGGAGGGGGCCTTCGAGAGACTACGGCGAGTCAAGGAGTTGGATCTGAGCAGCAATCGGATCGAGAGTCTGCCCAACGCCACCTTCAGGCCACTCCCAAACCTGCGCATTCTGGACCTATCGTACAACAGGCTGCAGTCACTGGAGCCTGACCTGTTTCATGGCCTTAGGAAGCTCACCAATTTGCATTTGCGCTACAATGCACTGAAGTTCGTGCCGGTACGCATCTTCCAGGACTGCCGGAGCATGCAGTTCCTGGACCTGGGCTACAACCAACTGCAGAGTCTGGCGCGGAACTCCTTCGCCGGGCTCTTCAAGCTCACCGAGCTGCACCTGGAGCACAATGAGCTGGTGAAGGTCAACCTGGCCCACTTCCCCCGCCTCATCTCCCTGCGCACACTCTACATGCACAACAACCGCGCCACTGTCGTGGTCAGCACCCTGGACTGGACCTGGCACTTCCTGGAGAAGATCGACCTGTCGGCCAACCAGATCGAGCACATGGAGCCGCATGTCTTCGAGAGCACGCCCAACCTCAAGGTGCTCATGCTGGACTCCAACCGGCTGTCCTCCGTGGACCAGCGCATGCTGGACTCGTGGCGCTCCCTGGACAGCGTGACGCTGGCGGGCAACGAGTGGGAGTGCGGCCGCAACATCTGCGCCCTGGCCTCGTGGCTCAGCGGCTTCCGGGGCCAGCGGGACAGCCCGCCACAGTGCGCCAGCCCAGACGGCGCCCAGGGCGAGGACGTGCTGGACGCCGTCTACGCCTTCCAGCTGTGCCAAGACCCGCCGTCGACGCCGCCGTCGCCCGGGGCCACCGCCTCCGCGGGCGACCGGGCCCGGGGCGGCACGCTGCAGCTGGCGCCGTCCACTGCCGATCCCTACGAGGGCGAGGGAGGGGAAGCGCACACGGGCTCCTTCGCCGTCACGGCGGCCACTGACCTGGAGAGCACCATGCAGATCCACAAGGTGGTGACGGGCACCATGGCACTCATATTCTCCTTCCTCATCGTGGTGTTGATGCTCTACGTGGCCTGGAAGTGCTTCCCGGCCGGCATACGTCAGCTGAGGCAGTGCTTCAGCAGCCAGCGTCGCAAGCAGAAGCAGAAGCAGAGCATGCAGCAGATGGCGGCCATCTCGGCGCCGGAGTACTACGTCGACTACAAGCCCAACCACATCGAGGGCGCCCTGGTCATTATCAACGAGTATGGCTCATGCACCTGCCAGCAGCAACCCTCTCGGGAATGTGAGGTGTGAGGCCTACCATTGTCCATACGTGCTCAGCCGTGTTGATGTGGATACAAAGCAACATTTCATTGTGGATATATTTTGGGGTGGGGGGCGGTGGGTGGGATGGTGGAAGAGGGACATGCAGTGGAATCGGATTAATGGACAGGAGACTGTTTCTTTTTCTTTTTTTACACTGCGTTTCACTGTGCCGTGAAGTAGGAATGGATTTACAGCTTGTTTCCAAGGCCACGAGACATATGGGAATGAGGGATTGTGGGGGTGTAAGGGGAGGGGGGGCGTGGGGGGAAACTCGGACCTGTTGACGTTCGACGGAGCGGCTAAGAGGAGTATGGGGGCACTAAGGCTGTTCTTTCACCCAGAATGGATACTTGAGCTTTAACGTGTCTTTATATACGTCAGGACTTCAAATTATTGTTTAATAACCAAGGTTTGGGACTCTGATAGGGAAGAGAAAATATAGAAGAAGAAAAAAAAAACACACCATTTCTACCATGGTAAACACATTTGACAATGACATTTAGAACATTTCAACAAATATATGTTTCACTTGGGTTGAAAAATGTAAAGATAAAAAAAGAAAAAATAAATTGTATAATATGTTCACAAGCAGAAATTGCAAGTGTGGAGAAAAAATGATGCAAGATGCTATTCTATTTCTTTTGTAAACTACAAAAAAACAAATTTAAATAAATGAATTGCTATTCACACAAAAGTGCTCTGTGTGTGGAAGCCTTTGCGAGTATATATGATAAGAAAGGCATTTATTTTATTTATTTTGCTGTGTGCTGGTGGACCAGAGAGCGTTGTCTGCTTGTGTGCCTCTGCAGTATATCTTACGGTAAAACAAAAAAAAGGAAAAAGGCAGAGGGGTATATGCGCACCATTTCTAATGTGTTTCAGCCCAGATCATTTTATATATCTCAACTCTCATGTATGCTGTTTAATCATTCACTGTGTTGCCTCGCTGTCAATGTTGTATTCCCCTCTCCTTTACATTCATTTTCTATGAATAGATTACACTTATCTATTGCATTTTAATCAGTTGGCTTATTTTCATATGATTACGACATTATTTGTGTGCAATCCAAAGTAAACAAAGTATCAACAACAAAGATCTGAAGCTCTGCCTCTCACTGCTTCTCAGCCTTTGGCTGTCACGCTAGAACGATGCCTCCTCTCATCAAATAGGCACGCCGAAGACAAGCTAATGCCTCAGCTCTTTTGCATTTGAATCAGAACGCATTTGAACACAGCCTTGTTTGGGGAAGGATCCACCGGCGTTCTTTATATTTGTTATCTCTTCGTCTTTAAGGGGCATTACAGCAGTTTATACCCCTCAATGTGTTTCCATGTCATGTAAAATATGTTTGTTAAATACAAGCCATTTTGTGACATGCTGTATCCACAGCACGTATACTGTATATATCCACAGTGTGTGCCTGTGTGAATGTGTGTGTGTTATATATACTGTATGTATATGCAGATATACACACACACAGTACTGTATATATCCACAGTGTGTGCCTGTGTGAATGTGTGTGTGTTATATATACTGTATGTATATGCAGATATACATACACACAGTACTGTATATATCCACAGTGTGTGCCTGTGTGAATGTGTGTGTGTTATATATACTGTATGTATATGCAGATATACATACACACAGTACTGTATATATCCACAGTGTGTGCCTGTGTGA
>JAODLL010013139.1:0-10219 GCA_026546735.1 Forbesichthys agassizii | reverse complement strand
TATATACTGTATGTATATGCAGATATACATACACACAGTACTGTATATATCCACAGTGTGTGCCTGTGTGAATGTGTAAGTGTTATATATACTGTATGTATATGCAGATATACATACACACAGTACTGTATATATAACATTGTTATCTGGTTTTCATTGTTTGATTTGAGTACTCTGCCAGATGTCGCGGTGTGTCCTAAATCTTTTCGTATTCGTGTCGTGTGTGTGCATATGTATGTGTGTGTGTCTGTGTTGGAGGGGGGGATCACCGTAACAGTGGCAGGAAGGCACACACTGCTTTCTAGTGTGTGTGTGTGTGTGTGTGTGTGTGTGTGTGTGTGTGTGTGCACGTGACATTAATCTGTGCAGGGCTGTTTGATTACCTGTACATTAAAACAGCACAAACCAATTTAGGCACTACACTATAATTCAGGGGGTTATCATTCACAATACCTACACACACACTGAACAATGAAATTAGAACTGAGCAATTACTCTAAATTGGTCGCATTGCTGGCATGCATAAGCAATTCATTTTTACTAATGCTATTGTATGTGTGTAGTGTGTCTGTACATGAGTGAGTCATGTATGTTCAAAACTCTCATGGTTAAAAGACCTCTAATGTGTGTAATATAAGTTTAAGTAGTTAAAGTGTGGATTGACAAATTCCCTGTCGAATGACCTCCTTCAAATGCACTACATCGCTCGTCGGCTAGTTTCGATTCAAAGAGACAGTTGTCCAATGCATATCAAGTGTCAGGGAATCTTCTGTTCAACGTTGCAATGCTTATTCCTCTCACAATAACCTTTTCAGCAGGAAAGCCAATTACACATCAGCTATCCCTTGTTGACGCCACACTATGAGCCTTGGGACATTGCCGGTGCACATTTGAGCTCACGATGTAAAAATCGCATTTGCGATATTTCCCAGAATGCCTTTGGTAATAAGCAGTGTGCATTTGGATGGAGGATATTTAAATGATCACCAGTCGCAGATTAATCAGAGAGAGAACAATCTAAATGCATTGTACTGTATTTTTCTTTTAACAGAGGATCACATTCTCTGGAGAGTGCTATACAGAGGCTATGTTGTTCTCGAGATGTGGCATTACTGGAATGAGGCCTCATCACACCCCACAGGACATGGATCAAAGCAGAACACAAAATCAATACCACGGGGCCCGGTATAAAGCCTGATTGACATTAGGGGATGCAAAATTAAGTCATCACCTTTAATTAATAGAAACTTGTCATCAAACTGATTTAACCACAAGAACAAAAATGGGCAATTTTCCTAAAAATAAATAATGCACGTTTTGGAAAATGCATTACTCCATGCCGAAGACCAATCTGGTGACTATTCCCAAGAAAGCAAATTGCAAGCTCTGGGAAGACAGATTTGCTCAAAATGTGTCGTAGGAGATTAATGATCTACTTCATATGCGTAACCATCAGGGGATTTTGTATAGCGGGCACCCCATTTTGAGGCTCCACATATCTTTGCATCACATCTACCCAGGGCATCTGCCTCTGCAAGTGACCACAGCACCCCCAGTGGACAGACATCATTGGTGCAATCTACCTTTTCAAGATTACCACTCATTACAGGTTCTTCACAATGCCTCACATGTGAAGAGGTTTTTTTCTTATTATTTTTTTGCATAGCTTTTTTCTTGTCTTTTCTGTTTTTTGCTTGTGATACTGGAGGAGGCTTGGCTTAAAAGCCAGTGTGGGCACTATTCATTTTCTTTCAATCGTTTCTTAAACAAGCAACCAAGGCAAGATGCGAGTGGAAACACACAACACTTTCTGTCTAATTTCTATCTGTGGTCTACCTCATTTCTAGTCCCCCCCACCTACCCTCTCTCTCTCTTTCACAGTAGCTTTCAATATGTTTTCATTCATGGCCACCGAAAAGATAGTTCTTAATAACTCAAAAACATATCAAACGAATAATAAACTCTGAAGTCTAAAAACACTACTACTACTATACTACTACAACTACTACTAGAATCTAGAATCTACGTTTCACATGTCTGTGAAATCTAAACATACTAAAACTACTAAATGTATCCCCTTGTAAGGAACCACTGCTCTAGAACGTCACACTAATCCATAATCCTACAACAGGTCAAATGAATGCCTGACCTTGTCCTGGGCCTGAAATTCCCTCTCGGAACATATTATCCCCATGGACAGCATTGATTATTTATCGACCGGTTGATCGGGTAGATGTCAATGTGGATGAGCACTAGCCAGGAAGCCCGGAAGATGTTAGTGATGAAAAATGTGTTTCTTTCTTGATCACAAATTATATAGTGTGTGTGTTGGGGGTGGGGTTTATTTATTTCAATGTCCATCATTGATTTTAAGCCCTATAAGAGCAATAAGTGGCACTTGTGTGAATCAGATCTCCATTTAATAGAGGACAAGGCTGCAAATACATGTGACAGTAGCTCTTTACGTGACCACAGCTTTCAGAGATCACAATGGACCTGCAGTTTGTATAAAGTATGTACAATCATGGTTGAATCTATCAGACACTATACACGTGTGTCTGAGCGTGTGTGTGTGTGTGTGTGTGTGTGGATAAGGAAGACACAATATATCAAGGCAGAGTATGGGCCTAATCTTACACGCAGTGCAAAGTGTTAACTATCAAAGTGTCATTGTCAGAGTCAAAGCGACGCAGTGGTTTATAAAAGGGAATTGAAGCTGACACTGTGATTGGCTTATTTCATGTTATGCCCAAAACACACCCATGAATAATGAAGCCCTTTTGGACCACGCGCAACAACCGTTTTATCAGCCGTTAAACTAGCAAAAGTGCATGTGGACACGCCCTAAATGCAGTTTGCGCCTCGCGCTTTAGACCGTGCACTTAGCTGGTTAAAATAGGGCCCAATGTGATCCGAAGCTTAATGCTGTAGACTCATAATGAGGAGAGGCATGGCACAGCATGGGGACACTTATTTAATTGATGTAGTGGCTCAGGGGAGTGAGAGGCGAGGCTCTGCGCCTGACAGATGTACGTGTGTGTGTGTGTGTGTGTGTGTGTGTGTGTGTGTGTGTGTGTGCGCGTGTGTCAGGAGGAGGGGTCAGGTCTAAAGGTCAAACACAGACTTCACCGACATAGTGCGGCCCCAGAGCTGGACAAACAACAGAGCTATCAAACAACACTACTATCGTTCTGCCAGCAGGGACAACTGACCATGTCGGACACACCTAGGGGAACATTAAAGGGGTGCTCATCGGTTGAGTCACAGCCTCCAGACCAACACACTTCTCCCTTTTGCTTACTGTTTAGGTTCAAGAAACACCTGCACAGTGTACTTAGCAGTTCCGTGCATGGAGGAATGGAGAAACCTGAGCCAATCGGTACACAGGCTTGCGCTGCTGCAGGCAACCATTGGGTTTCCAAACATAACAACTTTTTTTGTAATGCTGGCGTACATGAGGGGACATTTGGCCTATCAGGGACCTTTGGTGAAATATGTCAGCAAGAACAAACACAAACCACAGCAGAAGATCCATAGGAAACAGCTAACGTCACAACGCGACTTAAGAACTGCAAGCGAGCGAACGCTTAACAAATTAATTAGCCTGGCTTCCTGTGAGGGGAGCATCGATCGGACACCCTTTTGCCTTTCTGTTGGGGCTAGCGGTGCATAGCAAACGCTAACATCCCCTCATAATTGAACCGGCAGCTAAATCACGGGCGGCAGCGCGTGCTGCGATGGACTGTACAGTGGCTGGGGATGACTAATGGCGGTACGCGGGTGTGCTGTCTACTGCTGCTTTATAAAGCGGCCGCTTGGTCAAAGTCGATATTCTAATCATCACCAACATCGTAGAGGGGAGAGAGGGGACGTAAACCTCTCATGCGCCATCCGCCAGATGCCCTGGTTTACCCCCCCCTTCGTGTCCTTAGAGATATCGGACGTCTGACCTCAACATTGTCACTCATTGGCCAATATTTGTTGTTATTTGCTAGGTAGGAAATCTACCAAGCATCGGTGTGTAACTAATACAAATACTTTAAGTACAGGTTATACATTACATGTCTACTTTTGTAAAACTCAGGGATTTCTAGTCGTGTGGTCAGATGTGTTGCCTGATGGCCGATAAAAGGTCTTGTCTAATTGTAAATATGTTAAACGTCATTTAGCCCTTCTGGGGAAATAAAAGATTATATAAAAATTAGAAGAATATTTTCGCTCCAGGTGTGACAAAACAATAACAATAACAAAACATCAGAACAACAGAAACATAATGTTTAGCTCAAAAGGGCTCAAGATGACATACTGAATATGGAGTGTTATGGGGCCTTTAAATTACTGGTTTATCATCTTTTAGATGTAAACTGACACAAATCAGTTAAAATAAAACCCTAAGGGTTGACAACAATTACACTTAGAGTTAGAGGTGAGGTGTTCATGCCAACAGCAATAACATTAACTAAACCTCATGTGGGTCCAGCATATAATATTACGCTATAATTACATTAATTATCCAGGGCAAATCTCCAGGCAGTCTATAGGTTTGTGCCCACAGCAACAATTACATTATTCTCCAGCAACACTGAATTAATAATCCTGACTTGTAAGAGCCTGTGTTCTTATCAGCATATGGTAAGTGTAGAAGTAGTGGCCTTGAAATGCTAAATATGATACATTAATTTGCAGCACAATATTAATTACAGTGATGAACACAAGGGAAGTGGCTATAAGTGGCATTATTACACAGTAGCTCATTTAATGTTGGTATACTATATACATTTAATTGTTACCTTCATGATGTGCTGTAAAATATACATTTTGATTCCTTGTCTTCTCATCGTGATTATAGGATTATTGTTACTGTATGTCCATTTATCTGGGAGTCTGTAAATGAGCAGATGATAATATTGATATATGTTTTTGATGGATAACTACATGTAGTTTAAATTGTCTGGGCCATTGTGATCTTTCATCCGTACCTTACAAATGGACACTGATGCAACACGTGCTTTGCAACACTGGAAATAAATGGTGGGACACATGAGACCATGAGAAATGGCACTTTGTGTACACTTAATCTATTGCGGATAGCTTTGAAGAGTTATCCTGTATGTTGAGACCAACTGAACCTGGTTACTGCCAACCACAGTCAACCTAAACTCTGTGCGTGTGTGTGTGTGTGTGTGGGGGGGGGTTATGTAAAACATAAATATTCAAATACTGTTACTCTATGTAGATTTTTTAGGATGGAAATACATTTGTAATTCTCAAGAGCAAAATTGACTATGTAAAAAAAGAGCAAAACTGAATATTAATGCGATTAATGCAAAAGGCAATGCGGCATTTCGACAGCGTCATTTTGCATGGCAGCAAGCACACAGACATGGGCTCTAGTTAGTCACATCTCTTCTGAATGCGCTATAAAGGCATCATCAATCATTCCCTCAAGCTCAACGTCACATTCATTTAAACACTATGGCTAAACATTAGAGGTAACTGCACTGCATGACTGTTGCACCTTATTCCTTAATAATAAAACAAACAAACAAATAAAAAAATAGACAGCATTTATCATTTTCCATTTATCTGATTGTGTCAGGGTGAATAAATGGTATTCTATCCACTCGTGCTGCTCTCCCTCTCTCTACCCTATCTGTGGGGGCAGATTGGCATCTCTCCAGTAGCCAATGAGATTGGCTGCATAAATGGAATTGCCCCATTCTCCGAGTGTCAGATACGCTACGCGAATATCATCACGGCTTATGACCAAAACAACAATACAAAGAAATCCACCGCTGTGCTCAAACGCACGAGCAATGCGATGATTCCTTAAGACGTGCTTTTTGCTCATTGCAGCTGTTAGAGCCTAATTAAGTTCTGACAGAAGCTGCAAATTATACATAAAAGGTTGACTTACCTGTCATTGTAAACAGGGGACAGAGGGCGCCCGACAGAGCCGCACATAGAGAGAGAGAGAGAGAGAGAGAGAGAGAGAGAGAGAGAGAGTTACAAATGTAGACATTTGTCGCCTTTATAAAGTGCAACTTTATAACATCACAGACGGTAGCTGTCTGTCTGGCTGGCTGGAAGAGCATTCAAAACACCCTGTCCTTCTACTGTTTTCTACAGCACTCGTCACACGATCACAGAGATCCCACTCAAAGGGCTGCCAGTGAACGAGATCAGATGGCCTGTGTCAGAGAACAAGGGGGCCCGGGCGAGGTGCATATGTATGTTGGGGGAGGCCGTGGTTACAGATTACAGCCCTGCAGTCGAGGGTTGCTAAAACTAAACAGTTGTCAACAGGCGTGATGGAAACGGTACCACCAGTAACTCTCTCCGAAAAGTCAGCCGACTGTATTTATTGGAGGCTTCAGGAGGAAGGAGAAAAAAGATGAATGCGTGGAAGACTTTGCCGGGAGTTAAAGCCCATCTGTAGTGTGAAAAATGGCACCTCACTTATTTTATTTGTTTATTTTTTGTTATTGTTTAATGCCAACCACCATCAGTATTATTCTCAATTCTTGATGCGATGGCCAATCTTAACCCAGACCTAGCCAATCGATGCTATACTCTAAACGCTATAAACCACACACACATGCACACGCATACACAGTGTGTCAAAGTGCCATTTACTACAGCAACCTGTCTTGCAAGCCTGCATAACTTCTTTATAAGTTGCACTGTAGGGTTGGTTAAGGTTCAATTTAGTGTGACAATTGCCTTCTGTTTTGAAACTGCATCTGCTTGAATGATGACTGTGTCAGGCAGCCTGACAAAAAGTAAGGCTAGCCCTGCAGAGCTAGTAGATTCAAAAAAACATCAATAACAGAAGTATTATTAGGCCTACAGTATATGTGTAACATCACATTGTATATTGTGAAATGTATTTCTTCCCTTAAGGGGAATAATATTATGCACAGGCAACTCATTTCCAAGTAATACGTTAGTAATGACAAACCAGATTGTTACACACTTTGGTTCATTAATAAGGAAAATGAGATGTGCCTAATCTGCACAGCCGCAACAGAACCCTGAATTTTGGACAATACCAGGGCAAAGCATGGAGAATAAATGTGTTCAGAAAGATAGCTGAATCTTAATCTGCTGACCACATCGTACCAGCTAATAGTTTTATTGACAATAAAGATTCATTTGCAGAGATGAGGTTGTACACAGTAAGTGCGAGAAAGAAGCCTAGAGCCTGTAAAGGTGAAAATAATTATGATAATAATCCTGATCGAGCATAAAGCTCAGCAGATTGCCTTCCTATAATAAAGCATTGTAGAGATATGAGACTTTGCAGTTTTTTAAAAGGGAGGCAATTGGATTCTGATATATCCGTTGTGGTGGGAAACGTCTTGGTGCTGCCAGCAGAGAATCACAGTCAGCTACTTTATAATATGGCTGTTGTCAACAAGCTAACAATAAAAGAGAAAGCGGATTTCCTTAAATAACCTCCTCCAGTATCTTCGATACTAGTGAATGCACACACGCTGGCAAACACACACACACACACACAAACACACACACACGTTAGGTAGTCAACATACACATTTTAATCCACATAAATGTACACTGCATGTTATTTAATCTTTTTTTCTTCTGCCTCACTAAACGACAACAATTTCAACAGCCACAAAAAAGTGATCAATATTGATTATAACATGGTTAAGTCTTATAAAACATTTCTACTGTTTGAAATAAGTAGCTAACTAATGTTTAGGTATGTATTACATTTATTCAGGCATATTTTAAAACTATATTCTCAAAAACAATTTTCTCCATTGAATATGATTTAGTTAGATATGTTCAATATACTACAGCAAATGTATAGCATAATAGCATAATATTTAAACACTCAAAATGCAAGGCTCTATGAATCATGCAAATGTGACACCCCCTTTCCTTTACAATTAAATTTGATGGAATACAACTGCAGAAATTATAGTGTAGATGGCTGTCCATTAATGTGCACTAAACGTGCACTAACCATTTAAAACTCTCATCTGGTTTGCATATATTTGCATGTAAGACACTGATAGGAATATCAATCATTGTATAACAGCAATACTCTTCCCTAAGATAGTAACAATATTTAACAATCCAAAACTGTCCATACATACTGTACAGTATGTATGGACAGAAATACTGTATGTGTCAGCAGAAACTCGACTGCTCTTCGTAGATGACCACACGTCTTGGTAAACTGTAATTGAATTGGAGAAATGCATTTGATTTATGAGAACTGAATGTGTAAGTTGAATCTTAAGTGAGGATCTAATACAGTTTCAGAGTAAATTAATTCAATTTCACAATATTACATTCAGTTTCAAGTTTATTAGAATTCAGTTCCAAACTAACAAATATAATATTCAGATGCGGTTTTTCAAAGCAATTATTCAAGTTGAGCAATTGAAATTACATGTCTTCTGACACATACAGTATTTCTGCCCAAGTGTGATAGTGACATTTGTTTCCATTCCCCTTGGAGCCACATATTCTGGTAGAAGAAATTGTAAATATGAAAAACACAGCCTTATATTAAACACTATTTCAGGGTTTCCTATCTCTACTCTGTAAAACTGTTGAACTGTTGTATGAAAGCAATACACAACTCAAGGTCAAGCGATGATCTATGGCACTTGCCTTCAGCTCTTGCCTGCAACCAAATCATATACTGGACGTTATTCGCGATAATGCACTACGGTTCTGTAGCTTAAATTACATTTTACTATCTCATCCATTTATACTTTATGCTAGCAGTAATGCTCACTGTGTCAAATCAGTTTATTTTTTCTTCATTTTTTCTTGTTTTTAAAGGCTATTCCCTGCAATATCCTAACAACATTAGCATTTACATTTCCCCCACGAGTGTGACAAATAAAGGGTCTTCGGTGTCTTTAAACGGGCCTGCCTCATGTTTTAACAATCCAACCATCATAATCCATTAAGTTTCAACTTCCAACAGCCTTTATTCAATCATTCTCATAATCAAAATGGTTGCTGTGAGCCTCCAGCTGTGGGGCTTAGTGACGGTGCCCTGCAAATGAAAAGGCACATTAAAATGGGCTGGAGCCTGCAATCCCCCAAAAAGGCATTTGCTGCGCTCTGCATGCGCCAAGGACATGCAACAGTAAGGTCAGGATCACGCATTGCTGGAATACAGAATAAGTCAGCTTCCCCCAGGGAAAGAACAGGATTCCTGGATGCCTCTTATCCTTTCCAGTCCAAATGTTTAAAAAAAATTAACCCAAAAAAAAAAAAGCCTTATCGGCCCAGGTACGTTGTCCCTGAGGACATGCTTAACTTCCAACATGCACCGCTAAGCCCAAAGGAATTTCCTGTGCATAACAAGTATGGGTGCACTCAGAGAACATGCGCTAATGCAAATTCAAAGGGTTTTAGTACAGGAGAAAATGTAGCTGTTTTGTGATATAACTGACAAACCTTCAAAATCTAATAGATAAAATGAGATATGGGCTGAAGGCTGTATGTATGCATGTCCACCTGGTGTGTGTTTTTTGCTACTGTAGCCCATAAACTTTAAGGTTCAATGTGTTCAGAGATGATCTTCTTCATACTACCGGTTAGGGCTGAACGATCAATCGTTTTCAAACCGAAATTGCGATTTTAACCAATGAAATTAGCAAATCAGTTTTTTTTTGTACTGTAGCGTCTGTATTTGCTTGCCGTCACCCATGTTTGATGCTAATTCGAACTAGTTAACAGTTATAATACCTGTATTTGTTTGTTCAATCTTCAACAAGCAAGCAAGTTCGAAAATGCAACTTTAGAGACATTGTCTAAAAATAATTATTTTATATATAATCTATTTTTAGGGATGCTGAAATGCAATTTAGGTGTGCTTGAGCACATCTAAAATGCCAATGTGCACGGACTGTTGTCGTGTGTCCTAAAATGCAATAAATATCCATGCTTAAAGAAATGAATCCTGTATCTTTATGCTCTCATCATTTCATTATATTATAGAGCAGTTAATACTTTGATGCCATCTAATGTAGTAATGCTCCAAAACATGTTTTAAAAATGTGACGTATATATAGGGCTGTCGCGATAACCGCAAAAATCTAATACCGCAGTGTTGCTAACCCAACCGCAGACCGTGGAAAGCAACCGCAGGTACCGCAAACCGCAATGTTTACATTTGATTTTTTTCATGAGGCTAGCCCATCGAATATGACGTCTGATCTAGGGC
>JAODLL010013128.1:0-28882 GCA_026546735.1 Forbesichthys agassizii | reverse complement strand
CATGAATTTGTATGAAAAGTGCTATATAAATAAAGATTGATTGATTGATTGATTGATTGATTGATTGATTGATTGATTGACATTGGTGACAGTAGATGATGTGGAGTGCCAATTAAATTGAGAAGTAGCCTACTTTTGGATGCATTAGTCTTACAGCCAAAATGGCCGTTATTGAATATGTTGAATATTTATGTTGACTATAAAGCCAGGCATGTTAAAATGTCAAATCCTTCATGTTTATATTGAACTTGTAGTAGATGCAGTGGAAGATACATTTTACTGTACGGATCACAAGTTTGTAGTTAGTGTTTGGGAGCATAATTACTGGCGTGCAAATGCAAACTCAGCATGTCCCAATAAAATTCTGCATCAGTTTGTGGTGGCAAAGTAGAAGGTTACAGCCAAGCCCTGCCAGATATAACATGACTGTGGTTGTGAGTGCTCATCTAAAATACAACTTAGCTGAATAATGATCATCTATTTATGTATTTATCTATCTGACTGTATTTCAATATATAATTTTAATAACATGCTATTACTCATTCTATTATTCTGCAATAGCAGTCAATTACAGTGCTGCTTTTCTACTGCCACAAGATAAAACCTTACCTGCCATGAATCATGCTGATCCCATTCATTCCCAATGAACAAAGCTTTTCAAAAAGGGCACACTTACATAATGCAAGATGTTTGGGTAGTCCTATCCCAATATGTCCCAGGAAGGATATATCAGTTAGATCTGCTGCCAGGCATGCTTTATCCAGCCCAGGCCTCAATTGGAAAGGCATAACGTTTTATTTTACAGTAATAGGGCCAGAGGGTGGCATAACATAGATAGACAGTGATCACTTTCACTTATAGCCCTGCCATCTTTAGTATCAACCTAAGTGTGTTTATATGGCAACATGGCAGTCATAAGCCAAGCGCTGTTCCACTAATTACTGGTAACTGTTTTTATATAATAATAATAATAATAATAATAATAATAATAATAATAATAATATATCCAGAAGTATTCAGCCTTGCACAAAAAGTTTGTATTTTGTGCTGTGTATAGGCCCATTCATCATTAACACATCATCTTAACTCTTAAATAGACGGTTTAAATCCTGTCTAACTGTTAGCAAGTTGTGAGTGGTATTAGATCAAAAGCTCGTTCCTGCTCCACATCCACAGCCAGCACCTGAACAGTTATAAGGGTAATGGAAGGCTTTGGAAGGGATGCTCTGCAAATGTCGTTTAGACATTGTTTAAGATAGGTTCATTGTAAAATGTAAACAACCTGTAGGTTAACCATGCTTCGATCTTAGCATTGAAAATATGTTAGTATGTGTGAATAGCCCACAAAGTGACATTTTATACACATTTTATTTTTATTTTTTATTATCTCGCTATATTTAGAGACATATTTAAATAATTAGCAATAGGTCACAGCTGCAGAAATGCCAGTTCTGTATCAGTAGGTTATATATTCTGGGGAAAACGACTTATTGGCCCTTTAAGACATTTTTACATCACCTGCAGTCACCATGTACACACCTGGCATTAACAGGGTCAGTGGCTGTTCTTGTTTATAATGACAATGCATGTATGTGTTTGTGTGGCTTTCCATAGCACACATGTAACATTAGATAGATAGATAGATAGATAGATAGATAGATAGATAGATAGATAGATAGATAGATAGATAGATAACATTTGTGTGCATGGTATAATAAGAAGGAAAATGAAGTTAAAAAAATGTTGTCATGGATGTTTTGTTTGAATTGTATCTGAATTAATTGACATTGACGTCGTTGCTTGTTCCCCCACACTTGGACCACCTTAAATAACACGCACACACACACGCACGCACGCACACACACACTTATGCACAGAGCGGCGTTACGGAGTGTGTGCGGAACAGCAGCCCTGTCAAATCACAACTAGACTGTATTTTGATTCGGAGTGACGGGCAGTCGCACTGTTTCTGTTTGAAGTTTATTATAGACGATAAGTAGTGTCTTTTCTTATGCGAGGCACGGAATTTGTCGTCGGATGTGGAAATACAAAAACATCGGAAACTTTTATAACGTTTAAAGTGCGTATGGAAAACGACTTCCCTCGTATGTGAAAGCGAAGGAGTTTGCTATACGCGATCACCAAGGTTTTCATTCTCACTGTTGGTGTTATCGGGGCAAATATCGGAACAAGCTCTTCGAAAGAATACGCCACGGCTATGCAAAGGACCAGCATATAGTCAATTTATTGTAAAGCTTTGTTAGATCGCAAATCAACATGCTGGGAAACGCGTCGCTCTACGCAGGCAAGAAAAGGAAGAAGCCAGTCCCGAAAATGTAAGTGAACACAGACTGTTTATGAAGTCCAGACGTCGACAGAAAAACTCATAGAACGTACTATAACAACTACCACCGTCCTCTCTTGACTATAATATAAGGTAGACGTAGTACAGACGTATGATAGTAGCCTATATTGTTCCAACATAGATTTTGTAACATTGTGTAGTCTTGGCTGAACAATGGATAGGCTCAGCTGTCTTTCCTTGAGGTAGCCTAATACATTGTTATTATTCCAAATATGCCAGCTGCCTTCTAAATGTAAGACTTGTGTAGTGTAACCATTTTATAATAACCTTTAAAATCACAATTTGTGACGTAGGATAGCCCATAAACGTCCTCGCACCCATCACTGACCTAATGTTAAGTTAGTCGAGGAATCCTTGTCCACAGGTGGAGACTCGCTTATGGTGGAAACATTGTTTGGCTTTCTTTTATCTGGCGTTCGGTGTACTGTATAACTTTGTCCGTAATACACTTTATTAGCTTATACTGTTTAAGCATGTGTCCATATCTGTCTGGCACGCGGCGGGACAGCAACATCCTCGCGCATTAATCAAAATCAAGTCGCGAGAGCCCTCTCACGCGATGTGCCACCCCGAGGGAGGGAGGGGGGGGCCGTCGGAGGGAAAACCGGGAAAGAGAGTGCGTGTGTGTGTGCACGCGCGCGCGCGCGCGTTTGTGTTGTGGTGGTGGTGGTGAGGGTGGTGGTGGTGGTGGTTGTATGTGTGTGTGTGTGTGTGTGTGTGGGGGGGGGAGGGGTTGTAATTGGAGACGATGAATTTTATTCTCCTTGCGTCGAACACACTTTTTTCTTTCTTTCTTTCTTTCTGTCTGTCTTTCTTTACTTCGTTCTTTCACCTCAAATGCGCAGTCCTGTGCGTAAACCCTGACGCAATAGGCTGGTATTCTAAGGACACGCTGATACATCTGATGGAAGTTTCAGATAAATAACTTGCTCTTAACCACATCACAGCATGCGCAAAGATGCTTAACTCTACTATGAAAATCTGTAATTTGAATGCATGGTATCTTACTGTGTGTGTGTGCGTGTGTGCGTGTGTGTGTGTGTGTGTGTGTGTGTGTGTGTGTGTGTGTGTGAGAGAGAGAGAGAGAGAGAGAGAAGAGAGAGAGAGATTATGGCGTGGAAACCTGGAGCAAATCAGCCATTTTACATTTTACTCTTGTTTTAATAGTCTGCAACATTATGCTAATTAAAACCACAGACAACATAGTATGAATAAGAACACATTGAAGATCAGATAGCATGTGTCTGCAGCAAAGACATGCATTAGCTACAGTACAGCTTGAGAAACGTGAAAATGTATCATAGGTCATAGCTTTATAGGCCATCTTTCTCCTACTTTCACTTCCTGGGTGTTAACTACAGTCTTTCCACAAATGTAGGTTACAGAGTTAGATAGCATACAGTAATGACTGAGCACCAACATATAAAACACAAAAGTATTAAAACATGTATACTTACTTTTGTGCATAATATAATACTTAGCTATACTTAGTGTCTTAGTATAGACTTCTAAGATTCTAGAATGTTTGCAAACCCAAAGATAAGGGGGTTTCATCCAAAATACCAATATATACGTGGACAGGTAGAGTAGCCTGCTAGGCCAGCAGACTGAAATATCGACAGGAAAGCAGTCAGACAGATACACTGACAGATAGACAAACATGGTAGGCATATAGACAGGAAGACAGTGTTACAGAGGCAGAATAGCTAGGTAGATAAAAAGGGAAAAATACAAACATACGTTTACCCATAGGCAGGCATAGAGGAATGGATTAAAGGATCTCTATTGGCATGACTATGCACCCAAAGTTCTAATGAACATGTCAAAAGTGTGGGTACCATGCGTCTTTGTGTTGTCTGGGGGACAGTACTAGGAATATTTAGAACAGTTAGCTAACATTAAGAGTATGTTATGACTTAGTATCTTTGCAAATCAACACAGGTTTCGTATTACACCTTCTATCTGCCATATATTAATAGTTAGTTTGTTAGTTGGTGACATATACATATAGTAATAGTTAATATTATAAGATGAATAATCTACGCATCATTCAGTTGTAATGCCCTATGTTAACCCTTTTATGGTGTTTCAATGTTTCAATGTTTATTAAAAAATGTATGGTATGATTTATACTTATTTCAAACATTTATGCAGATGTGCCTCAGTCTGAACTGTCTGGCGGCTGAGATTGGATTTCAGTGTCTTTTGCCGTACTCGCATTGCTCTTGCCTTAGTGTCCATTGCGTCCTCCATCATACACTAGTGACCACATCTGCGCACCAAACACAGAGACTGAGGAGGCTGGTATACATTGAGATGTTTAATGTAGTCATTCCAGGTGTCAGTAGCAAGAGAGAGATTTACAAGTAACACAAAATGAATCCACGTTGAGCTCCATTGCTGTGACTTGACAGAGCGGCTGTTTGGAGGGCAGGAGGATGCACCTCCGTTTCTCCTGCATCCATGTTGGAATGCAGTGTAGCTACTGTATAATGATGCCTCATTACGAGAGCAGTGTAGACAGTTGTCACTTTATATCTGATTTGAGAAACAATGTGATTTGGCTGCAGTTTGAAAATGGCGTAAAAGTGGAACTGATATGTGTAGACTAATATGGATACTGCAGCCTAGGATACTGTATCTGTTCAGTGGGGTTGGTGTTTTTTAAACTGACACGTGTTACATTTCTTAATATTCTTTCATTTAGATTGGTTAAACATGTTGAGAGATGTCTTTTTTGTATTTTTATCACAAAAAAACGTATATCACTATAATTTATAAATATTAAGGTAATTAAGAGAAATTAAATGGTAAATATGAACCATATATGTCTTTATTGCTTATAATTGGGATGAATCAAACATCAGAAAGTATTTTTATATAAATTGTTGGGGCTGTATTGGTTTTAAAAGCTTAATAATGCTGTGGGTCCACCAGACCCACAACCATTGGATGAGTAGCAAAACTGAACACCATACAAGGGTAAAATGAGCAGCATCAATTATTCTATATGATGCGTGTATTGTACAGTTTTCATTCAAGAACCCCGATACTCCTGTTTACAATGAATATCTTGTATTATCCTTGATAAGCCTTTCCACAAGATGAAAAGTATGCCAGGACAACATTTTCTGTCCTTTGTGAACAAAGGTGTTGTCTCCTGCCAAAGACAAAGTGTCTTTGTGAACTCAGGGGAGATTTTGTGCAAGGAGATCCCCCCCGCGCCAAAAACAGATTTTCCAGATAAAGGATTAAAATAACAGTGCGCGTTCATTGTTCGGAAAAGCAGAGAATGTGAAAGGGTTGCGCGCATGGTTGTGAAGAATGCAGCGGAAAGCGATAGGCATCTCGTCTCAGTTTCAGATAGTTTTTATTTTTTTCTTCTACTCCTCGAGTTATTATTGAAAGCAGATGTTTCATGAGATGGTCAGGGCAAATGTCTGTAGCCGCTATACTCTAAACCTCTACGTTGAAGAGGCAACATTGTGGTTTAATACAAACAGTTGTAAAAACGTCCTTTTGACTCAGAACTCAGAGAGCGCGTGGCTGGGCCTTCTTCCCTATACTCCTCCCATTGTAACTTTCACTGATCTCTGCCCCTCCCTCTAAAACCACCCACATCTTTGAAAACATGTATGTTTCAAACAGTTCACTGATCTGGGGGCCACTATAATGCCATTGAGGAATGTGCTTTTAACACACACACATACACACATACACACTCACACACACACACACACGCACACACACACATACACACACACACACACACACACACACACACACACACACACACACACACACACACACTCATGATCTACTTTAGCAGGTAAAACAAATGTGACCTAGTTAAACCTGCGGCCGCATATTGAGTCTTTGGAAAACTCGAGTGGGCTAAACTCTCTATGTAAACTAGAGATGATGGAGAACTCACACTCCTCAGGGCTGCTTAAGATATTACATGACTTCACACCTTTTTTTTTTGGAGAGGGGGGTATAAAAAGTCTGGTTTGAGTTACAGATGAGAAGCCTATGGGTTTACCCTCAGTGAAAGGTGTCTTGTTACAGAGCTTTTAACAGTAACA
Source organism: Forbesichthys agassizii (assembly GCA_026546735.1). Classification (NCBI taxonomy): domain Eukaryota; kingdom Metazoa; phylum Chordata; class Actinopteri; order Percopsiformes; family Amblyopsidae; genus Forbesichthys; species Forbesichthys agassizii. Next base: position 22,432 of record JAODLL010013128.1, on the reverse strand, counting down.
CTTTATCAGGTGGATGTTGTGAACCTGATAGCACATGTTTTGTTTATTAAATGACAATACAAATGTGGTCTCAACAAAAGTAGTTATGCCATCATTAAATTCTATGTCTTCTTCTGTAATCCGAATATGACAGTACGGCCTGTAAGGAGCCATACTCTTGATCATACACCATATACTGTACAAACACACAAACAAATACAGACACACACACGCGCGCGCGCGCGCACACACACACACACACACACACACACAAACTTGCCCGAGTGACAAACAAGGCTTATGAGACTGATGACATCAAGCAGGTGAGCAGGTTCCCGTGACAACGGCAGTTAGTGGAGACTGTTTGCTCTGCTCGACCCGCAGGGACCACTGGTTGTCAAGGCAACTCTTAAAGGTACAACATATAGTTTTTTGTTATGGTTTCCTTTACAGTTGACCAGAGAGCGAAGATGTCTTAGTTGTCATGTTGTGGCTGCTCTGTATTCTGTCTTGCATCCAATAGTGATGCTTTTTCCTTGTCTTTGTCATAGGGAAGGATATTCATTATTTTTCCACCATCTTAAAGGTACAGTTAAACTAATACACCTTTTGTAATATTCACCAAATATCATCTCGTAGTCCGGAAGCGGTTCTGTATGTGTGTTGAAAAAAGAATCTGGTGTTTCAACACAGCCCTGGCTCCGTAAATAGGAACACATACAAAGTGGTGCAGACCGCACACGCACACAACAACAATATACTAGCCTTCGCAATGTGTTTCCAATGTGTGAAAGAGGGAGAGGTGTATTTTGTTTTGATTAGAGTTTGAAGTTCGCAAGCATCCTGGAGAATGTGTACTACTGTACTGCGTTTAAAACGTACCTCCTCAATGTTCACACCCCACAGCCCCAAGGCACTTGCTCACGATGGCATCAAGTCCAACCCGTCCAAACGCCATCGGGATCGGCTGAACGGTGAGTTGGACAAGCTGACCAGCCTCCTGCCCTTCTCAGAGGACATCAGGACTCGCCTGGACAAGCTGTCTGTCCTGCGCCTGAGTGTGGGTTACCTGAAGGTCAAGAGCTTCTTCAGTGGTGAGTAAAGAACAGTGCCTCTCCAGCCGCATCATGTTTCCAACTTGGAGGGGCGCCCATGGCCACGTTCCCCCGCCCAATACGTTCGGCTAATTATTGTGTTGGGTCGTGCGGTGATTTTATATTGCGCACAGCACACAGTAGGTGGCGTTGTTCAGTAGCTGACTCTGTATTTTAGCCTAATCTGTGGCCAGTGGAAAACAAAGTCAAAAAGGCTGCAAGATTCATAAATACCCTTCGTTTGATTATGTCCAAACAGCTTTGCACTGTAGCTGTCCCGCTTCAAAAACGTCAACAGTCAGATTCAGATGGCAAAAGAAGCAACCAGTCCGCGGCGCTAAACTTATCCGACGGCCTGAGAGGGCAGCATCTTATTTCAGACTGGCCTAGTTCCCGCTGAGCAGCGAGTAACAGGTGTCCCACTGGAAAATGTGCTCCGTTTGGCACACTGTTTTGTCAACGAGGTACCGATCACAGCATTGGCTGTACTGTACGGTGGCAGTCGGAGAAGCCTGCATGTCTCATGTATGTGCAATGCACGTGTTTCAGTTATATTGCCTAATATTTCTATGCTCTGACAGTCAATGTGCCAGTTTGTGCTCATGTGTGATTTATCTATTGAGTATGGTGGTGATGTGAAAGCTTGCTGGTTTGAACATAAATACTTGTGTTTATATGTGTGTGCGAGGTCTGAATTTAATATTTGGGTCTTGGGTCAGTTTCAGAGACATGGCTTAAGCCTTGTCTAAGAACAGTAAAATAAAAATTAAATGAAAATCTCCATTGAAAGACGTTCATATAGGACTAGGCTTTATTCATGTCTGTGAAACCGGCCCCGTGAGTCTATTCTATTGTGGTCTACTATTTATGGTTCTACTGTATTCTAATGTTTGATTTCAGTGCTGTTCTGTCTGTGGCAGCAACACTGGCCCCATCAATTATTTGCCAGTGGCGTCTATTAGGAGGTTTAGAACAAACGCACTGGCGACAGTGCGAGGGGTCCTGTTTCTCTGGCTGCTCTCTAATTAGTCTGCCATGACACGAGATGGAAGCAAGAGGCCACCAGCGTCGCTCTGTTGTGCCGGCTGTGCTTCTATCTATGTAGCGCTCTTTGTCTAGCCAATGCACACACACACACGTACGCACGCACGCACGTACGCACACAGACACACACGCACGCACACACACACACACACACACACACACACACACACACACACAATGTGCTCACATACATTGGCGTTGTGCTTACTGTATGTGTGTGACATTCAAACAAACACACACACACACATACTGTACTACATGACTGTTAGCATACTTGCATAGAAAGCACATACTCATATACACACACACACACGCACATGTTGATTCATGGACACATACTGCACAGCATCTGCACACACACACACACACACACACACACACACACATATCTATTTCTTGACTAGCGACTTTTCTGCTCCCCTACTCTAATGCAACGCCCACTTCCTGTAGCGGGGGCCCCTCCGGGGCCCTTCTTCCTTTGACTGTTCTGCCTTTCCCTCCCCCACCCCCCAATCCCCCCACCCCCACAACTATCAGCAGGATCCCAGTGTTGTTACAGCAGAGAGAGAGAGAGAGAGGGCTCTTAGGGAAGTCGGAAACAAGCGTAAACAAGCGCCTCGCTCCGTTACAAAGCGCCGTATGACTTGTGGGCCTCTTGTTTAAGAGGGAAAACGAGGCCGCCAAACACAGCCTATAGTATCTCTGCGAGCGTTGTCCTTGTCAGAGAGCACTGAAGGGAGCGAATCGGTGACACGCACGCTCCACTGTAATCGAGAATATCTCCATTCGGATTCGATAATAGGCCAGTATCCTGAGTACATACTAGGGTTGGGCTGACATATGACGCCATCGTCCATCGCTGATGGCTGACAGGCATCACAATGTTTTGCAAGCATCGAGATAAAAAAATTAATAAAAAGTTTGTTCACACAAAGTTATAAACATCTATGACTATAATTTTGTTCTTGATTAATGAAAACATTCTTGGCAAATGCTTTCGCTTTCATCCGTCTTCGTCCGTAAAATGCTTTTTCCGCTGCTCGCTGAATTGCTGTGAGAAGGATCACTTTACTTCTCTTATTCCTCTCTCTCTCTCTCTCAAACACACACACACACACACACACGCACACACACTCGCACACACACGCAGATGCATACCCTCGTATGTGGCTGCATCACACCATCTCGATCTATCTATCTCGTCTATCTGGCAATCGATGCATTATGCTAACGTAATGCTAACAATGGCAAAAAGAAACAAACTTTATAGTTTACTGCTCGTGCTCACTTTGCTGTATGGTGTCTGCCGTGATATGGTTGGTTGTTCGCTATCTGACGACAATCGCCGTCTGTCCATCTTTTGTGCAAATTATATAAGCAGATAAATCCTGCACAGAAGAGTCCTGTTTCATTAGGTAGGCTATAAACTCCAAGTAGCTACTGACAGACGAAGTAAAACCATTTTTACCGACTACATTTTGCCGACGCAGACGCCGTTATTACAGATCAATTGACTAGACCAGAACAGGCCTACGCAAAGTTAGGAGGAAAAGTAAGGAAACACAGTGGGCATAAAATATAAACCAGTAGCACTGGCTGGAGGGTGACATGTTTTTAGATGTGTAGAATGCCATTCAAACAAACGCACACACACACACATACTGTACTACATGACTTAGCATACTTATCATAGAAAGCACAGACTCATATACACACACACGCGCACATGTTGATTCATGGACACATACTGCACAGCATCTGCACACACACACACACACACACACACACACACATATCTTTTTCTTGACTAGCGACTTTTCTGCTCCCCTACTCTAATGCAACGCCCACTTCCTGTAGCGGGGGGAACAGACTAACAGACTACCACCTAGCAATTGGACCGTCGGAATAGTTATAGTCTCGTAGAACTAACTGTTTTCAGTGGCATCCGCCTACTTGACAAGCAAGGTATTTTGATTGACATGCACGGCGACCAACTGAGTAACTCAGCGACCATGTCGGACAATAAACTTACAATGAGAAATTTGTTAGGTAACTAAACAACCTGACCCACCCAACACGGCAAGTAGGTTGAGGCCTTTACAATGCTAACAGCCAATGGAAATCAGCAGTATTTCTTCCTGATTGTCCGAGTTCTGTGTCGTTCAGCATAGAGTTGCTTATGTGACGTAGTGCTAATGGATGGAAGAGCCTGAGACTAGTTATACCCACTCTGCCTTTCAAGTGAGCAGCCATGACCCAGGAGAGCAGAAGTGCTGAGTGAGACCCAGAAATAAGAGCCTCCAGTGTCCATCCTTGTCCCCTGGGTCGAGGCAAGACAGGCCCACTGCTGAGAAAAGCCCCAGGGCCTCTGTCTCTTAAACGGCACCCACAAGACACGCATTGTTCCTCCCTTATTCCTGACCCCTCCCTGCCTGTTTTCAGACACTGGTCTGTATTTTTAATTATTCTCTCTCTCTCTCTCTCTCTCTCTCTCTCTCTCTCTCTCTTTCTTTTTCTTTCTTTGTTCATTTCTTTGTTTCCTGCTTTCGTTTACCACACCTCTAAAAGATAGGAAACAGGAGCTTAAAGATGATCTGAGGTGACATTTTGTGAGGTGATTTTATTTATCTGACTTGATTTTATTCCTGTTGGGTAGGTTTTACTTCAATACCCTGTGGGGCCCAATAATCACCCATTTAACATGTGTATCTACTTGAAATGGTGGCGCAATAGCAGAATAAGACATGGGCTTACAAGGGAAGTTTAGGACAAAGGTGGGAGCAAATGTAGCATGCATTGACATAGTGATTGATAGTACGCACACTGATATGTAATGATTGTACAGTACTTGCTAGACAACTAGGAAATTTGAGTCCTTTGTTGACAAAATGATATCCAGTTCTGAATAGGTTCTAGGTTTTGCCTTTCGGCCTGTTGCGGTTTGCAGACAGTGCTGGAATAGATTGAGATACCAAAACAGTGTAATGTTATACGATCCTGCTCTATTATTTTAAAGCTGTGGAAAGCTGTGGAATTGTAATCAAAGTGATGCCGAGATCAAACCGATGCTTGTGCCGGTGTATATTTGAAGAACACTCTCCCAACTGTGAAACTTTCACACATTCATGAAGTCACTTTTGCTATTTGATCCCTGTGGTTTGAGCAAGAAAATTAAAAAAAAATGAATGTTTGAAATGTTAACTGGTGAATTTAATGAAGTGGCATTTCTCCAAGTGTACTTTGGAAGGAGATGTTTCATGTTTGTGCGGAATGGAGTTGGCCACTCCGTTGAGAGCTGTGTGCACACACAGGCAGTAATCTGTGGTCTCATTATAAGTCCACTAAACATCTCTCCAGTGCTCAGGCGAACATCCACTACGGGGCCCATACACAGTATGAGGGGCCTCGCACACTCAAACACGCTCATTCTCACACTCGTACTCGTACTCACATCCATTTCACACACAACCACACAGTATGTATAAACAGCATCATACATTCTTCATGTACGCACACACACACACACACACACACATACACACACACACACACACACACACGCACACAACCAAACAACACCGCAAAAGTGTATGAAAGATCAACATACATTCTCCATGTCAACACACACACACACACACACACACACACATACACATTGCGTTGCATGTACAGCGCTCTCACACACATACACACACACACAAATCTTCTCCAGATGTATTGTTCTGCTCTTTTGTTGAGACACAGACATCTGTCAAGAGTCCATCTGTGTCCACTAGAGGGTGTAAAACAAAGAGGCAACCTCTGACCCCCCACCCGCGCGGGAGGGGGGTTCTGTCTGTCTGGTGTACCTCGACAGTGAGACTTTAAACTTTGCCTTCATGGAGTCTCATGTTGTTCCAGAAGACGCTAGAATAATACACTAGAATACAGGGACAGACCAAGTAGGAGTTAGTAATAGCAGGAGCAGCAGCCAATGTATTAGTATTATCATTAGTCTTACTCAGTGGAGTTTCTATGAGGATGGAGAGGCACATTCATGTAAATACAGCGGACTTCAATAGACAGCGGAGGCTACAGGCATGGCTCACCCTTACTGTAGCATTAGTGCATTAGTCTTACTAATAGCATTAGTAGTTGGACTAGTAACAGCAGCCTCAGTTGTAATCGTAGTAAGCTAATTTGTGGCAGGATTAGTATCAGTAGGAGCTAGTAGTTGTAGTAGTGAAAAGCATTAAGAAATAGTAGTAGCAGAGCAGGCATTAGGCTAGTATTAACATGTGGGCTATCATAAACTATTGTAAATTATTATGAAGTTATTTAAGTTGAAAATTTGACTAATATTTACTGTAATCTATGTTCTGTGTTAAGTAAGACTGTTATTTCCAGAGATTTGTTTCGGCCTATGGCCTACATTTCCGGAGATTATTTAGTTGATTTATTTAGTTGATAGGTCAATAGTAAATGAGGAAAAACTACTTGAAACAGAGCTCAGATGAGCCAACCGTGGATGTATAAGGAACCAACTGGTAGTTAAAACAAACAGCAATAATGTCATAATTTAAATGGGCTAATATTTATGTAGATTAAAAGGTAATATTGTTTAACTGCGCCTGCTTTTTTCCACAATTCATTAGTAGGGTACCATAACGCGGTGTAGACAATGTTTTTTAACTCCCTTCTCTGTAACAGAAATATTCTTACACTTTTAAAAACAGAGGCGAGTAATTATCAGTGAAGGAAAAACCCTGAAATGGACTGAACTCAATTAGAATATTTGACGAGTCCAATGGCTGAGTCCAAAGCAAGACCGAGACAATGAAAAAGCGCCTCGAGTCCAGAGTACTACAGCCCTGGTAGCAGGACAGGCTTGATAAGCATTACCATTAGGCTAGTATTAGTAGCTTGATAAGCATTAGGCTAGTAGTTGCAGTGTTATTATTAGTTTGTGTTTGTGTTTGGTGATGCAGGGTGAGTCAAGCTTCCAGCAGGCAGCAGACTGTCCTGCTTGTTATTGGCTACACCTGTGTCTCGTTCCACAGCTGTAGAGCCCTTTGGAGGTCTGAGTGCGTTACCAAACACCTGCTGTGTGGCTTCACTTGATGCCTCACCAGCGGTAATATACACAGTGAGGGGCGGTCTGATGTCTGGTCAGTTGAGCAACCTGCTAGTCATTCCTCGTCTAAACAACTGCTAACTGCTGTTCGTCATGTTTGACTGTCTGCAGCTGGAATTATCTTTTGTCACACGGGACAAATTGGAATATAGATTAATGCGAGATTTTTGCACAAAATAAAACAGTGTTTAAGTAACACTGTAGTCGCAGGATAAATACAAACCTTCTGCCAAATACTGTCTATTGCAAGATAGTCACTGGATAAATGTGTGCTGGAGAATTGCTCCAGGCAAAATATCAGCGGAGGGTCTAGCAACACAAAATATGAGAACCATGTGCCTCTGCTGTGGCTGTGACTCATGTGATCTGCAGCTACATGCTGTTGTAGTAAACATCAGACAGAACGGGACATATGACTTGTCTTGCTAAGGCGGCACACTAAGTGTTATTGTTTTCCCGTGACCCCTGGTCAGCCTCCTGTTGCCATGGGAACCCAAAGGAGACAATTCATCACACCCTTCGTCTATGACGAAGTCATATGCTTAAGGGGTTCTCAAAGCAAGGCATTGGACCCCCTGTTTCAATATGGTTTTGAGGGAACAAATGTATAATTGGTTTATTTATCCATTGGTTAATTGACAAATGGTGCTTACAGTAGGTTATTTTGTTTCTCGTGGGTATTTATATACAGTATTTGCTTGTGTTTTTATGTTTTTATTATTTTGGCAAGTGTTTGCGTGTGTGACTACAGTTATGCAAAACAATGAGTAAGGCTGATTTAGAGTGTATAAACAGCTGATGGCATTTGATCCTATGCAACACCTACACTAAGACAGCCGCTGTGAGCATTTATGAGGAATGGCCTTGAGGTACATCTAGTTAAGTCTTCCCAAAACTTCATATTCGTCCCCATAGCGTGAGAGGAGACTGGAGACCTGCACCCCCCTTTCCTGGCAAGGAGATTAATTTCAATGCTGTTATTCCAGTAAGAATGTGTTTTTATTCCCTCTTTTTTTTTTTTTCATTTCCATTGGCTGGCCACTCTAGGCTTGTTTTATATACAGTCTTATTTCAGTGTGCAGTATTACTAATTTAAAGAAGTGCGAGAATGAATATCGTTAAACAAGGGTTTTGCTGGCACATTAAATATGTCAAATGGATGTACTGTAGCAGTGTGTATACAATAACAGCACAAATCTCAATTAGATTTTAAGGGCAATTCCCTTGTCTGTTTATGTGTTGCTACTTTATGGGGAAAGTCTGCGTATAAATCTCTTACAAATGAATATTTGGACAAAACCCAGATTACATTATTTACAAAGGTTGTTATACTAATGTCCTATTAACTAGCTAGTCTGTCAACACACAAATCACATGTATTGACTAATATTTAGTTAATAGCAGCCAAATGGCAGCCAGTAAAGATAACTACTGACGGACTACAGCACTGTGTCAACCTATAAGGTCTGTCCTCGCCTCTACAAACACATGGCAGTGTCTGTTTCAGAGCGTAACCGGAGAAAGAACTTCACACATGCCATCTGGGACAGATGGCATGTGTCAGAATGCTCACACCGCCATGCACCATTCACCACAGAGCCAGCCTTTACGCTGTAAAGTCTAAGTAAAGTCTGGGACACAGCGCTGGTTAACTGTGTCAAGATCTGCCTACTTGACAGCATAGGTACAGTATGTTGATTGACATGCAAAGACGACCAACCACATAACTCGCTGACCAAGTCAGACATTTCACAAACTGAGGAATCAGTTAACCCTAACGACATGACTCTGGCTCTGCAGGTTTGTAAATCTGTTACGTAGATAAGTAGGCTAAGGTTGATGCTTAAAGCAAGTGCTTTTAAATAAAGCACTATACATGCGTCGCACCGGAATTACAGATTTAGTGAGTGGCTATGCTAACAGACAATGAAAGTCGGCATGCTCACTTCCGGGACGTTAGTCGGGCTTCCAAGGGTATATGTTCCAGCACAGAGTTGCTTATGTGACGTAGTGCTAATGGACGGAAGAGGCTACAGAGACCCCTGCCAGAGAACACCCATCCCCCCCCCCACCCCCGCCACACACTCACACACACACACACGGCTCTATGTGTGCCATGCAGTCGCCACACGCTCTTAACCTCAACATCATCGAAGTACACAGTACAGCCCTCTTCAAAATAAGGGCGCGAGGTGTATGTTCAGCAGGGCCTGAGTCCCGATAGCATCAGGCCCTGGGTCCGTCTGTCCCGGGATAGCAGCGCAAGCGCGGCGGTTCACAGTCAAAACACGACACACAGCTGTTCATGTGGCGACATGCCCACGCAACTCTGTTGTAGTCTATAGGGACAAAGAGGGGGCAGGGGGGGGTGGGCTATGCATTCATTGTGCACAGACATTGTTTATGTGTGCTGCTGATGTTGTTTCACCACACGCATGTTACTAAATTAGAGTATATTTAGTGTAATTACAGTGTAGTAAGTACATTGCTTAAGTAAATGTAGGCTAAATCTATTTTCGTACTGTAGTTAGCTACTGTTTTTCTGTTTTTATCTTGGTTTTAAATGTAAGGATTGCAAGGATTGACCTTAAATGACACAGATCACAGCACACACTATTCATTCAGGAGTTATCAATCAATAATGATGTCCTGCTCACTAAGATACTGTAGGCCTATCTAAAAACAGTATATCTGTATTATTTATGCTGTTAGGCTCCACTATGTGGATTAGTAACATTAGCGCTCAAAATTGTTCTCATCAATTTAGCTAAAAATGAAGGATTAGGCAAATATGAGCCGATAATATCAGTGTCTCATGCAATTAGCCTGGACTGTGAAAGCTGCTTTCGTGCCATGATGTTGTTTGTGTGCTGTGCTGTTCTGTTCATGCAGAGAGTAATAATAAACCTGCCTCCCACTGAAATGACTTTCATGCTTTTGATCTGCTTGCTCTCCGTCAGTGACTAGACGGATAGTCAGATTTGTTTTTACCCAGAGTTCCTTGCTCAGCCAAAGTGCGTTTGTGTGTGGCTGTTCCACACCTGAAGGTTTAGGAATCGATGGATAACGCAATTTAAATAAAACGTATTAAAAAGATAATTTACTGTAGATAGAATAACTTTATATGCATTGTTTCTATTGTTTTAATTATATAACTATCCCTTTGTAGCCTACTGAATAATCAACATTGATAGGTGTGCTGAAGGCATGTGGTCCCACTGGAATTTACTGTGCTCATCGGGTTAATGCCGAGAACCTGTAAAACATGTTGGCGTCAGTGTCAAGACGTGGTCACTTTTAGCAGAAGCTGAGAGCAAAACCTGGAGGTGATTTGGGTGTGAGGGCATGTCTACAAACCTCTGGTCTAACCACATGGCTCTGGCCTCTCTAGTGCTAAGGTTAGCCACAGGCACTCTTTCTGTTTCGAAAAGATTGAGCACAAGATGTGAGCTTTTCTTGTGAGATATACATAGCACTTAGTGCAGTCCTAACTCTTGCTAGTCTCGTGGCTCTCGAACTCGCAAACCCGTGACCTCTGTATCATATAGTTTGCATTCTATTTTCAAGACATTTAGCATACCTTCCCTGTGTTGCTTTAAGGGTAGACTTTGGTGGAGCACCTTTCAGTCTCTTTAATAAAATGAAATAACAGAAAAGTCATGTACGAGTGTAAACATAGTCAAGGGAGTGATGGCGGAACAGTCATGCCAATAAGGATACAGTTACTGAATTGTCATGAGCTCATGTTCCTCTGAGGAACAAGCTGTTTCCTGACTACACTTCCTGTTTCATGACCCCAATATGTTGGTCAACGTCAGTGTGTGTTCACCTCATAATAGGCAAGTTAATAGACTTACATCTTAATCGGGCCACCTGATTGGTCAGAGTTGCATAACGTTTTTTTTCCCCAGACATAATTATAATTTGCTTGCCACGTAATATGTCACGTCTTCCCGTTGCCCAGGTGACAATATGAAAACCAGGAGGATATATATTATTATTTTAAAGTAATAAATACAATAATGATATTATAGATTTTAGTAAATGCCTTTAGGACGGCTAAAGTCTTCTACACCCCCCCATACCCTTGAAGGCATTTTTGCAGGTATGACCTCATTTCTGTTGCTACAGAGAGCTGCACCCTTTAGCCTGCAAGAGTATAGAATTTACTACTAAATTCCTTCGTCTTAATGCTAAGGGCATATTATACTGTGCTGTATTGTATGTCCTATTGAGGAACAGAAAATCCAGTTTTTCCCTAATCACAGTCACATTTGTGGGAAAATAAGTGGCAGCAATTGTTAGCGAATGCATTTTATGTTGAATGTGATATTAGAGCTCACATAGAGCTATACGGCTATATATACAGCTATATAGACAATATGTGTTACTGTTAGCTCAGTGGTTATAGGCTAATCCACTGTTTATGTCGAATAGGCTAGAATGTGTTCTGTCGTATACTAGGGTTTCAGCGATACTGGCAGCAGGAGTCTAGTTCTGAATACAATGCGTCTTTGACAATACGTGCTTGTACTGCTGGGGCACTGCCAACCCCCTCCTCACGAATGTTGCATGTCTGGAACTGCAGCCGGGCTGTCAATTGGACGTCAAGGAAGCACATTTGTTCATAACTTTACGGTGCTAAATGTCTGGCAGCCGCTTTAGCCTGCCCCCACCTTCCTCTCTCGTGAATGAACGTTTACATAGGCAGCCGGATCAGTATGTGATGGGAGCCGAGAGGGAGCACAGAGCCTCTACTGTATGTTGTTGTAGTTGTAATGTGTCTGGTTTCAAAAGCAGTAGGCACATAACACGACCCTTTCCCCCCTGCTCTTTTGGTAACTCTTGTGTAGAAAGTGGCTGGTGCTCATCTCAACTATTTAAAACATAAACAGAGTGCTCAGGAGGATCTATTGTTCCAGTGCTATAGCACAATTGTTGAGTTTAAAGTTATAGTAAGTAATTCAAGCTGATTTCGAGCTCAAATCCAAAACCAAAAACACCTCTGCCTTTAATTCCATAAGGCGCTGCATCAGAAGCTTCTCCCCACACATTGGAAACACATTGTGAGGGCTAGGATGTTGTTGTCTTGTGCGGTCTGCACCACTGTGTCGGTGTTCCTTTTTACAGAACCAGGGCTGTGTAAATGTAACATTTTCAGCATGCACAGAGAACGCTAAGATAGCGGACTGCGAGGAGATATTTGGTCCAATTGACAAAACGTGTATTAGCTTACAGTCGCTTACTGTACCTTTTTAAAATGCTTTTTGATGTCAGGATTTGAAAATTACAGTAGAGTAAACTAAAACTAAATGAAACTGTTTATTTTTCACTTGAGGTCTTCTATATGTGCTCATGCGCTCTCTTATTATGTGTATCTCCTCTCGTAGTTTATAAGGTGTTTTGAGCCCCACTTAAAGCCAACCCCACCAGGGCAGCTTGTTGGAGCATATCCCTCCCAAATCCCCCTGGTCACTGGGTTCTATGTGGCTGTTGCTGAGACTGAGTCTAATCTCTGAAAAACAAAATGGGTTCATTTATGGGAGCTGTTCTTTGAGGAAAAGAGATGTGGGTAAAAGTTATAATAACCAGGCCTTTACCCATATCAAGTGTTTTTCGGTTTGGTGTTTCCTTCATCTGAAACAAGGAATGACATTTCTGGATGTCAATCAAATTACACATACCGGGACAAGGTGAATGAGTAGGTACAAAGTTTAAAAAGCCCAAAGTTAACATATTGACTATGGATGAAACTAAATAACTTCCATAATTCTGCAGATTTCATTTAAATAGTCCAATGTAGTTAATTTATACAGGTCATCTAATCTATCAAATCAAATGTTGGTCAAGTACTAAATTACATCTTATTGTTATTATTATTATTATTATTATTATTATTATTATTATTATTATTATTATTGTAATAATAATAATACTAATAATAATATGTATTTAATTACATATAGTTAATCTACTGTATTATTTGATTATTCAAGCAAGTATTACCAACATTGATCACAACATTTACAGCATATTGTAAAAATAATTTGTACCATATAAAAGCTCCGCTACATAATGCACTATTAATGTAGTGCTATGCTGTTTATATAAATACACATTTTTGTTGCCATGGAGTTTTATTTGACATTATCCAGACCTTCTGTCCTTCACTTTCACTTTATTTTGCACTGTTCACATATGTTGTTCTCTCTCTCTCTCTCTCTCTCTCTCTGCCCCTCCCTCCCTGTCTCCTAACGTCATTGCTTTCCTAATCTCCTCTCCTCTTTCCTTACTTCCTTCGCTCTCTTCTCTGTTCGCTGCCATTTCATGCTCATGCCTTTGCCGCTCTTTCTCTTTAAATGTGGAAAGACGGAACCAAGCAGACAAGGCTCTCCTCTCCTCACCTCTCCTCACCCCATCTCTCCTCACCCACCCCCCCCCACCCCCTCCCCTCCTCTCCCTTCCCCTGCTCTCCATTTCCGTCTTGGCTGGCTCTCACCCCCTGGGACAGCGGGGGCCTTGCGTGAGACCAGAGCTAGAAGATCTGTCAACACAGTCCGACAAGGAGAGTCAGGGTGTTTGCGTGTGTGTGTGCGTGTGTGCGTGCGTATGCGTGTGCGTATGCGTGTGTGTGTGTGTGTATGCGCGAGCGCGTGCGTGTCCACTTGCGTGTGTGCATGTGTGAGTGGGGCTTGGCAAGCTCAAGGCCTCCAGTATGCATGTAGGCCTTATCTACAGTACAATACACACACACATACACACACACACGCAAGTGGACACGCACGCGCTCGCGCATACACACACACACACACACGCACGCACACGCTCAAGCACACACACACACATGACATAATGCTGTGGCATGGTTGGAGAGAGAGAGAGAGAGAGCAAAACAGAAAGACAGAAAGCTAGAGTCAGGAATTAATAGAAAGAGAGAGAGAGAGAGAGAGAGAGAGAGAGAGAGAGAGAGAGAGAGAGAGAGAGATGTTACAGAATGAGGGAGTGAAAGAAGAAGAAATATATAGAGAGAGGGGAACAGATTAAGTACACAGGGAGAGAAATGTGTCATCTCATAGGGCTGGGCCGATAGACAATGCCATCGTTCATTGCCGATGGCTTACGTGCATCACGATGTTTTGCAGGCATCGTGATAAAAAAATCAAAAGTGATATAAATATCTCGTGAAACACTGCGTGAAACGCTTTTTCCGAGGCTCGCCGAATTGTTGTGACAAGGATCACTTTACTTCTCTAAGTTCTTCCCCTCTCTCTCTCTCAATCCAGCAAACACACACACACCCACACGCACACACACACACGCAGATGCAAAATACACTCGTGCCTTGGCTGCATCGGGCATTCATGCAATCAATGCATTATGCTAACGTAAGGCTAACAACAGCAAAACGAGGTGCGGGGGGGGATAGTGAACGGACAGACGACGATGCCTCCCAAGAAATGAGCTCAAGACAGAGCTTTTTTTCCCCTCTTATTTTGTTTGGTTAAAGCAAGGTTAGTGATTGGCTGAATACTCTAACCAGTCACAGCAAGGCTGTGCTCTCTGGCATTGGATATGTGGGCATTGTGGGGTGTTTGGCCTTGATCTTAACATGAACTGTCCTGGTTGCGATTATTGCCCAGTTAAACTAGTTTGAATACGGAGTGTGTGTGTGTGTGTGTGTGTGTGTGTGTGTGTGTGTGCATGCGTGTGCGTGCATGTGAGTGTGCGAGCGTGTGTGTGTGTGTGTGTGTGTTAGGCTCCAGTTACTGACCTGGAATTTGGATTGAATAAATCTCGAAATGTGACCGCCCTATTAAACACACACACACACACACACACAATAATTAAGCAACTGTGTGAGAACGTATAGGCCAGTTAAGACCTTGGCTTTGAAAGTGACACGAAGGAGACAAAGCCATGAAAAGACGTGCGTCGACACTGAAAATGAGCAACGCCGGTTCTCTACCTTAATTTAAAAACATTTAGATGTGTTTCATTATTGTTCTAGATGTATTTACACTGCAAGGTCCCTGTGTGTACAGTACAGTGGTAAAGAGTAATACTGAAAATGCAATCGGACGTTTCGCTTACTGTATGCGCTGTAGGTACAGTAATATGATTATACTGTACATTATACTGATCACAAGCACAGAAAGTCATGAATGGCTGCTAACACACATGCTTAGACCGGGCTTGTATGCACTGAAAGCGTGATTACCATAGTTCAGTCTGCGATAATAGAACCGTTTGGATGTCAGCCCATAAAATCATCTTTGTGCAACACACCCTCCCAACTCTATTTATAGAATTCAGTGGTAATTGAGTTATGATGATTACAACACACCATTTCATTTGGGATTTATAGCACAGCAGATGTAAAATACTGAATGAGCACAGCCAAATGAGGCACACACGAGCCCATTTAAAAACATAATTGGGTTGAAATTAATGATGTAACTCAAGAACGTTTTACAACTGTGTGTGGTCTCTTAAGGGGGATTGCTGTAGCTGTTACGCTAAGGCTGAAAGAGTGACAGAGAAAGAGAGAGAGAGATGGTTGTGTACCCCGCACATTTACATTTTAGGATATCCTCAAACCTCAGCATCAGTTTTCAGACACCAGCAACATTGTATCGTTCCTCAGACCAAACGGCTTCTGGTCTCAGGTCTGTATGAAAATACATGGTCAAGACTAAGGTCTAGTTAGAAGGATGTCCTAAAATGTACAATTATATCTCAATGCTATTTGCATTTGATGTGTTTATGTGCAAATAATGGAATAGAAACAAGAGTTCTGACGAAAGGGGCTTTTTAACAAGGGATGTAATTGTGATTGGACAAAACAAAATTAAAATTATGTGAAGGTGTCATGTATTTGTTCTCTACATACAGAAAAGGCCTGCTTAACTTTTTAGTTAAACTGTAACCCCTTCCCACTACATCTTGTAACTCAAGTCGTCCATCTTGCACTGGACCTAGTTTAGGGCTTAGGGCAAGTCTTCAACACACAGTTTCATATAGCGATTACTCAACCCGGTTCCTGTTGTTGTTGGTCCTTTTTTTTGTCATGCTCTGTAGCCTGGAGGAGCGGTGTGAGCACTTTGCCTACATGTCAGAACTTGCTTGAAAGAGACGTGGGCTTGTCTTTTATCTACAAACCACCAAATATGTAAACACGGGAGACTGTTGTGCGCAAGAGCAACACGATAAACTTCCTCTCAAGATGTTTTTGCCTCCTTTTTAATTTACCGTACCTAGTGTTAATTGACTGTTGCTTCTTCACATAATATTGTAAACACAGGTAGATACTTACATGAGACATGTTTTGTTCGTATAGACAAAACATTTCACATGAGTTATTTTGTAGCATTTGTTTTGGACATCAGTCAATAGAGGTGAAGATCTGCACCGCATATAATTGTATGGTACCCCCCCCCCCCTTACACACACACACACACACACAACCTAGCCCCCTCATTGAGTTGTATGAAGCAACAGCTGAGCAAAATCTTGAACCTATCAGCAGCCATCTGCTTAGCAGTCGTCCACACGGCAGAGCTGAAATATATTTAGCTCTACAGAGTGTATTTTTAGGAGGCTATTGGGATCGCCAGATCAAACTGTGCAACGTGAGAAAGAGTGTGTCTTTCATCCCAACACCAGATGAGCAAATTGCAGAAAAGCGTGACAGCGATGAATTGTAATGCTGTACTTTTGTGTCCTCTAAGCTGATGTCTGGACTTGGTTTGGTTGTTTTTTACACTTCATTTACGTAATAAATAGTTCTTCTGCGTGGGCTTTCGTTTCTTTCTTTTTTTTACATTTATTTTCAGCCTTGCACTGCTGTGTTCAAACATCCGTAGAAAATACGTCTTCTATTGTACATCCCTGTAGAAGTCTTGTCCCTCAGTAGACTCTAAGGCTTAAGCCATCTTCTGAAACATGTGTGTCTTACTGATGATGGAAAACAAGCATGAAACATTCCTGTGTGTCAGTTTCAAATCCAGCTCATAAACTAACGTGTTTACATATTATAGTAAGCATGAAGTAATGCTATGATGTCCCTAATACTTTGTTGATGTCGTACAGACTCTTGTCACAATGAGAACAAGAAACCAGCAAACATGTTCAGCTGTGTGCCAGGCATTGGACTCGGTACCATGACCGGCTTGAGTTCTGACCCTGCGCATTGCCTGTTCAAATGAATTGCTTGTTGTTAAATGCCAAAGCGATATAAATCAGTGAATTATGTCCCGTAGATAGAACATGTTAAAATAAGTTACCCTGCTCTGTATTCATGTGCTTCATCATAGAGCTTATAAACAACTATTTTAATATTTATTAGTAGTTAACGGTACTCAAGGTTGTAGTGGAGTGATTGGTTTGAAGTGGGAAGGAGAATACTGTAGCATAGTGTTCTATATGTTTCAAAACCAAGCTGTTTTTGTAAAGCTGGTTTCAACCACAAGGGGATTGTTGTTGTTCCCAATAATATTGACTGATTGACTGACTGTTGTTTCTCATTTCTTCTAAATAAAAAACTATGATTTACTTGCCTCCCACCGATGACATACTAGGTGCGTTCCTCATTGACCTGAATATACGACCTGGCAGCGGTCTCGGCGGTGACGGTAAATGGTTGCTGACAGTGCGCCAATATCAATCATATCACATGATATGACAAGTGAGAGGGAGAGTGAAGGGAGAGAGAGCCAGAGTGAGGAAGTGAAGGATTAAATGAAAGTAGGCACAACATGACACAATATTATCTAACTATAACTATAACTACTAGTATTATTTCAAATGTATTTATATTATTATAATAATATATACATTTGAAATAATAATTCATTAGAAAACGCTGTTTTTTATTTTTTACGTATCTGCTTGATTAATACATATTAATATTAATAATAATAATATAGTAATAAAAAAGAAAAAAACTTTTTTCATTAGCTATTATGCTTAAATGTTTTCTAATGTGTGCTTTTCTTTGTCTTTCATTTTTTTCCCGGCGCCTTCCACCATCTGCTACAGGTCTTTAGATCCTTCTAGAAAGTTATATGTTTGACCTGTATCTGTGGGAGTGCATATCTGTGCTATCTCAACGTTGGCAGAGCAACGGACTGGCCCAGCCTGTTTGACCGCATTCATCTCCTCCTCTGTGTGTGTGTGTGTGTGTGTGTGTGTGTGTGTGTCCTCGTATGTACCTTGTACCTGTCCATGCACGTGTGTGTGCCCGTATGTACACATGTATGTGTGTGTGTGTGTGTGTGTACTGTGACCAAACCAAGTATTTGTACAGCCCTTGCTGTTGAAATAACGGCCACAACAAGCAGCGAATAGCTTCTACCGTGCCACAGTGAGAACAGCAGAGGAATAAGTCCATGATGTGCCGATACATTGCAGAACTGTATATACAGTAGTCGCGTGGGCCGCCCTTTGTGTTTGCATAGAGGCGTTCATGTAAAGCAGTCTGCATTTGAATACCAGTGTGCCGAGTGCTGTTGACAAGTCCATCTAAAAAGGATATTCAAATTCACATTAAAATTCAGCTTTATTGGTGTGACACATATTCTCAAATTAGCGAGCATTGTGTATTGTGTTAACCATGTGAGTGCTTCTTTCTCTTTATCTCTCTCTCTCTCTCTCTCTCTCTCTCTCTTTCTCTCTCTCTCTCTCTCTCTCTCTCTCTCTCTCTCTCGTTCTCTCTCGCTCGCTCTCTGTTACTCTATCTCTGCATCTGGTTGTTTCCGTTTGTCTCTGTCTTTCTGTGTGACGCACAGCACATTATGTGTTGGGCAGATGCTGTGTGTGTGTGTGTGTGTGTTTTACAGCTCTCCATTCAGGATGAAACACTCACATGTCACAAACAGCAAAATGTGAAAACGTAAACAATGTATGCTAATGGACCAGTGACGTTAGCGTAGCGTATCAACCCCTTCCTGCTCCTTAACAATTGTAACCATACTCACTGTGAGTTGCTTTGGATAAAAGCCTTATGAGTTTGAGGATATTACTAATAGTCCAATCCACCATTATCCCCTCAATATTTAGAACAAGTGTAAAACAAGTGCCCAATAAAAACATTAACTGGGGCCGCCCGACGATATGGGAGTGGGAGCCTATATGCGTATTAAACCGCTCATTGAACCGCTTGACAGTGTATCCTAACCTAGAATAGGCCTATACTATTTATTCAGACTGTTATGTCATATATTGGGTATTATAATGTGCACATAGTGCACCCCATGATTTGGACTTTAACAGTCTCATTCAGTTTAAAATCTCATTCTCCAGTTAGTATTTTAATAGGTTATTGCCAAAATTATTATTGTTTTAAGTCAGCTACAGTTTAGACCAGATCATCAAAAAAAACACAGAGGTTTTGAATATGCAGAAAGTCTTGAACATGAATATATGAGTCCATGGGTTATCACATTTATTGAAATGAATGAATGTATAATTTACTTCGCCCAACGAAAAGAGGACAGATGAGTAGGCTATATCATGCCTATCTATGTGTGTTGAAAAATCTGAAATAAGCCTCTAATGCCTAAAGCACTACATACGTTGTTGATAACCCTTACTGCATTATATTCCATATATTTTGAATTGTGCCAGGGTTCCTCCATTTGACGTTTTACTTTAATACAATAGACATTTCCACCCTACATTGATCCAGAAAAAGCACAAATTGTTCAATAATAATTCACCAGAATGCAGGAAATGTCTTTCATTCTCAAAATGTTCTAACGGAGGACACCCAGACTCCCCGCTTTAAAACACACCCACGAATAATGAAGAGAGTAAGTACAACCCTTTTAAACCATGTGCCTGGCGCCGCAACCATTTTACTCGTCGTAACGGAAGAAGTGGAGAAATAAATTAATAAAATGACCCTAAATGCATATTGTTAAAATATGGCCTCAAAAGCACTAAAAACTCCTTATTCTGAAATCACGTGACTCAAAAAACACTGTGCAACCTTTTAGGGGTGCTACCTGTCGCTACAGTATCTATCTAAGTACGGTATCTATCAGACCACCTTAAAGATAAGGGTTGTCTATGAGCATCGCCGTGGCAATGATGTCATTTTTAGGAAGTTCGTCGGGGTTTACCGCCTAGCCACTGGGCAGGAAGCGGCTGAGGTCAGGGGCTCTCAGCTTCCATTCACCCGCCAGAAATGACTCTCTCTCTCTCTCTCTCTCTCTCTCTCTCTCTCTCTCTCTCTCTTTCTCCCTCTGTCTTCACCCCACCCCCCCCTCTCTCTGTCTGTATACTATAATTAGTTTCATTTAAATTCATGTGGTTAAATTCTCTCTCTTTCTTTGTCAGCCTATCTCTCACTCTGTCTGCCTCTTTAACACCAAGCAGTGTTATGTGTGTGTTGTGTGAAAACCTAGTTGGCGTATTTCTCTTTTTTTTTTGTTGTAAACCTGGGCTGTTCAGTTTACTCATAACCGCTCTTAGCTCGAAGAAGATGATGTAAGCCATCCAGGAAGTTAGTACTCCGAGCACTGGAACATACATTATGACATTTTCAGTCTTGAGGCAATTATTTTCCGCTGACACCTGGAGGCAATTCAGAGGCAATTTCTCTTTCAGTGAACACCTCTGTGTTTTTGTCATTTAATGTAACGTAGTGGCTTGATCTCTGCCTTCTTCTCATGGGTTTATGTGGGTTTGTGTGGGAGACAGAGTTGGGGTGCATGGGAATGGTGGATTAGCATGGGTAGCCTCACTGACAATGTTTCATCTCCATTTGGGCTGTTAGTGTGCAGTCATTGGCAGCATACTATAACAAGCCAAACAGGGATAAAATACTGTAGAGTACCATTTCATGCCTATATAGTATATAGTGACTAAAAGATAAAAAAACGCTGAAAGACTGGTCTAGACAGTGTGTGTGTGTGTGTGTGCGCGTGTGTGTGTGTGTGCGTGCGTGTGTGCGTGCGTATACATACAATACATACAACTCTGTGCTTTGTAAAACTGTACACACAGTAGATTTACACTGATTAATACAAATACTGTAGTGCAGTACATACTATATGTACAAAGACACACACACACACACATACAAGTATATGCACAAGCAGACACACACAAAGAAGAATGTATATGTTAATACACCGCCGCATGACATGCTGATTAACACACACACACACAGACTTGTTCTTCCTGACCGCAGTTTATATAAGAACAGTATTTAGGTCAAATGAGCCTTTCCCTTCTAAACTCATGACACACACACACACACAAACACAATCATAGAGAACACGCCTTTGTCTATTTTCAAGTCTTAACGCCACAAAATGCATCCCTAGGCCAAAACCTCCCTCTCTATCTCAACCTCCCTTCTTCCCGCACCCCCCCCCCCCCCTCTCCCCTCTCTCTCTCCTTAAATAAACTCTTGACACGCAATGCTACTGGCAAGCCTCTCCCCTGCCTGTCTCTGCCAGGGCCTGTCATTCAAGCGTCCAAGCCTGGCTTGGTCTTTGTCTAAATACTGCCCAGCTAAATGCCTGGCGTACTGACAAGACCGCCTCCCCGGCTCTGGGGTTCTCAACATGGAGGACAGGGTGTGCATATTTGGCCACTTTGGAAGGTAGGGGGGTAGGATGGTGGGAGAGTGGGAGGGGGGGCCATACAAAATGACGCAACAGTCCTAAAATCACATTCTTCAGATTTACATATACTTAATGATGCTGCGAGCTACTGAAAACAATTTGGCTTTTTTACACGTGGAAATACCCACGGCCAAATTGTGAGGGGGAGAGAGAGAGAAGGGGGGAAAGAGAGTGAGAGAGAGATCATTTATCCTGTACTGCTTTGGCAATATAAGTAAGTGTACTGTACACTTGTCATGCCAATAAAGCACCATTTGAATTTGAATTTTAAAGAGAGAGAGAGAGAGAGAGAGAGAGAGAGAGAGAGAGAGAGAGAGAGAGAGAGAGAGAGAGAGGGAGAGAGAATAAGGGTTTGGGGAATGAGGTCTTGGCAGGCATGTGGTTTTGCCCGTTTTGAGAGACTTTGCAGTTTTGAACCTAGGCGGGTGTGAGTTTGGGGCGGGGCGTGGGAGGCAAGAGGGGGGGTGGGGGGTGGGGGGGGGGGATGGGGAGTGGATTGTTGTGGTTGGAAAGAGACGTTGAAGGACATACCCCTCTGGCTGAGAGAGAGATTGTGTGCTGAGTTTGTG
>JAODLL010013118.1:0-28887 GCA_026546735.1 Forbesichthys agassizii | reverse complement strand
CCAATCAAATTAACAATGCATCAAGGCTCATTGTTTGTGAAATACATGACAGCTTTTGAAATTCCTCGTAAAAATGCAAAATCTCTGTTTTTGTTATTTCAGTCTCACGCTCACCGCCATTATTCCTTAAATAGGAGATAGTTAGCAAAGTGACAAGCCTTGCGCACTGGTCCATATGATGTCCTACTGTACATACAGTGTGTTGATCCAGGCCTGCTCTTATGCTGGCACTGGGCTCAGAGGAAAGACGCCTATTCCTCTAGTGCTAGTTAATTTATATTGAACCACCCATGGCAGCCTCCACATTGGGCTGCATTATAATGATTTATGGTTCCTTATGTCCACTCTGTGTACAAAACCTACTTTATCACAAACACACAAGGGAGTATCTTGAACACACAACATTTACAGTGCATGTATTCTGAACATCTGTATCAGATGCAGAACAAATGCAGCCAGTCAGCGGTTCTCAAACTTTTTATACAAAGTACCACCTCAGAAAATATTTGGTTATCTGAGGGACCACCATTATGACAGATACAATACAGTATAGAGAACCAAAGTCACTTCCGCGGACCTTAGTTTGGAAAACATATGTATGGTAGTCAACGGCGAGAATACAATTACTTTTAGATCCCGGTTGCTTTGTGACATGAAGGAAAGTCTTGAAATGCTATTTTTAATCTAATTTAAATGTATTTGATAATAATATGATAACTAGAATTTTTTGGCCAATAACAGATGTCCCTGCTTTTCTCATGCATGTGCTCGGGCTATGTTTACGTTTCCTGCTCCAGTTGTGCGCGTATGTTCTCCCCACCTCTGGAGAGGGTGGTTTCATGGAGATCTCCGTAATTAGATCAGCATCAAATCCCCTTTTCCTGTATGAATGCAGCTGCTATATTTGATTCTGTGTCCAATCATACCAATTCACCGTGCCAAGCGAGTCTCTTAAAAGGCGAGATGTGGTCAATTGAACGGCGCATACAGAGAATTATGAACGCCTCACTTAGAAACGTCTGCCCTTTATCTAGCTGAAGCCCTGCCAGGCACCGTCAAAGATTGTCAAAGAACAAACCTCCTACTTTGTATCGAGTTTCCGTTTTATGTTGCTTCCTTTGTAGAATGTGTTGATAGATTGAGGCTGAAGTAGAAAGCCTTGCGTAGCATTGTTAATCCATGTCAGAGAGCAACACCTCTGCAGTATGAAAGTGTACAGTATACCACCTACGTGGCTCGTCTCCGGGGGTTTACCCGTGTAGGCTAATTGTGCTGTTTCAAATGGACGTGTATTGTTGCAGCTCTGAAAGTACGACGCACTGGCGATTGACATGCGGTTAACAGTAAGCACATGCAAGAATGATACTGTATATAGACCCCCCCCACACACACACACACACCACCACTACCGAGAGGTGAGAGTTCTACATCGTATACCTTGTTAGCACTGATCTATCTATTGATGAATAACAATCTTCTTTGGAACCCCAAGGACTGCGAATTTAAATATAACCTATTTCATGTCGCGGGAGTGCGATCAGTCAGGGTGCGCACAGAGCCTGCCAGGAATATGTCACAACTACTCCGAGAAAACTGGTCCTTGCGAAGGAGTCATCCTTTCTTCTTATTTTTTAAAAGGCTTGTTTTCACACTGCGAGCAGCGTTCTCATATTCCGCCAGCTGGTTAATGGGTGCCTCTGGAACACAACACAGACAGGCACAACTCAGCAAGTGCAGCCAGACGGTGTGAACACAGAGAAGCGCCACTAATTTACACTACTGATGTAATGTACCCAGGTCCTTGAAAAAAGGCCCCGATAAAGGTGTAGCACTACCGTGCATCGAACTGTTAGCTACCCAGCGTCCAAATGCTACCGCACCGTATGCTATCGCATTAGGGTTATTGTGTTATCGATTGGAAAAGGAGTCCTTTTTTTGTTCTACGGCTACGGACCTCCCGCTGAGATGAATAGACGCCTGCCGGGTTTGTGAAGGCTTTACACTCTGTGTAGCGGCCCGCCTTCCCTTGAGTTCGGACGTCAAAATAAGTGGAGGCGTGGCGAAATTTTCAGGAGCCCATTTTGTGGTTTGACTAGAGGCTCCTTTGGTCGCTCAGGACAATATATCGAGTATGACGCCAGCGATACCGGAAACAACTGCCGAGCTAGATTGCACTCTCTCCGTCTACCTATCTATTTGAGCCTCTATCTATGTCTATATCTATCTCTATTTTTGTATCTCTATCTGCGCCCACCAGAGAAATGCTCCTTTGACAGCAGTGTTGAAAACATTTAGGGTCTTGTAACGTACAAGTGGGCACAGATTGGGCACTTTGCAATAAACCCAGACAAACAAACAAACACACACACACCTCTACAGTCTTGTTTTTAAAGAGGACTTCTGTCCAGGACCTAATTTTCCAATCTCTCCCAGCTGTGTACTGAAGCCGTGTTGTGAAACAGCGAGCATACTGCAGTTCAGTGACTACACCCTGTATGTGAATGCTCAGCATGCTAGTCAGTGGATCACACCCCTTCACTTCCTCATGTGGTGCCTGCTTGGCAAATGTGTGACCTTTCTGTTTTGTTTAGCTGCCGAACACGCATCTTAACATGTGCCGCCCGCCCCGTGCCCTTGAGCAGCAGCGGAGGAGGGGAGGCAGCGGGAGGACGACAAAGATGGACAGATAGAGGGAGGAAGAGGGAGAGAGGGGGAGAAATACTAGCGACGGGGGGAGGGGGGGTGGGGGGTGGAGAGAGAAAGAAAAGCAAACATTAAAGTACAAGAGAATGATGTCCCCACACTCTTATTAGCAGGAGCCCCATTAGTCTTGTCTTCTCTCCCCTGACCTCCCACCCTTTCCATCTCACCCACTACGCCCCTCCCCCTTCCCCCACATCCCCGTAGAGAGGAATGGCCACTAACCTGTAAATAATGCATGCGTTGTTCCGACACGTGTCACAGTTGGCCGTGTCCTGTCCGGTGCGATAGGAGAGGCTGTGTGGGAGATAAGAGTTGGGAGTGAGTAATTGCAAGACTTGTTTAGCCGCTCGCTCGCTCTTGCCACCTCTCCTCCTCCACGTCCCCCCGAACCCCCTTTTCTCCCCCCCGGCCTGTCATCGCTCATTAGCGGGGGGTGGAGGGGGGTGAAAAGCACGCGGCCTCGGCCGTTGCTGTTTCATGCTAGTTTAGCTGACGCTGTGCTATGTGTGCGGGGGGGCCATGTTCCTGTAGTTTACAGTCTTGTTTCCTTCAAAGCGTTCTGTTTAGTTTGCATCCAATATTTAATTAATTGTGTTAATTAAAATCATGATTTTGACAAGATATATGATATATGGCAAGAGAGTGTACCAGTTTAGCATTCAACATTCTTTTTCACAATTCACTACACAATTTCAGTCAATTCTAATTATCAAAATTAGCTGCAAGATAATACAAATATACCATAAAAAAGTTACTTTATATTTTATTTACGATTTAGCTGCATGCAGGTTCCTGTTGCTCATGGTGCAGTATAGATTATCATCCAGATGACACCCATATCTGTCAATACTGTTTCTTATCCAACCTTACAGTAGATAATCAAATAAAAGTGTGTTATTATTATTATATATTATACATATTTGCTGCCTCACGTGAACTGTTCCTATTACAACCTCTCTTCCCTACAGTGACGTCCCTGAATAGATCTGTTTGGCTACATGGTTCAAAGACTCAATGGCTTTGTGATTGGCTTTGTGCATGGGTAATGTGAATATAGATCAACAGTAAGTGCTTCGCTGTGTAATTAATGGGAGATTACGGTGGACATATTGCGGCGTCAGTCCAGATACACACATGGGCCGGGAAATGGACCAGCTCTAGTTGGCTTTTATGGTCGCGACTTGTGACTTTTATGGCTGGATGCAAGAGAAAATGCTGCTTTAAGCAAACAACCGCTGTGTCAACAAAAATGCAGTCATGCAAATGCAGTCATGTGCCACTCAAACACATTTATGGAGGCTATACACTTTTAATTTATTTAGTACTAGTGAGCTGTGACCTTTTATCAATCACACATCCACAGTTACACATAACACACTCACACTGGGTGGGGTTTGCGTAGCAAGCACACTTAAAACGGAATTGGAATGCAATTTACAGGATTGTATTATTACATTTTACACTCCACTCCCTTTCCGGTGTTCCTGATCCTTTATATTCATCGATCTAGTAGCTATGGTGTTGCAAGACTTCCGTTAATACATGTAAAAATAACAATTCATAGAGAAGTAGAACTGTCTGTTCAGACTTAAATGCAGGGTTGAATATACCTGCTATATAAACAAAGGCACTGTTTCTACTGTGTAGTTACATTCTTGTATGTAACTACAACGACTCTGTATTCACTGCTTACATGAAATATGTGACAGTGTCACAGTCTCATTAAAGCGACAATAAAATCTTAAAAGCAGCGGCGTAAATCTCCTCCAGCCTCTGCTGGCTTCACAGCAGTGGATACAAAAATGGCGCGGGTTTATTAGCTGCTGTTGACGACGTGAACTTAAAGTAGGCGAGGATGTTTGACGTCACGCGACCTGTCAAAGCGAGGGGCCGTTACAGCTCCAGGCAACGAGGTCTCTGCGTGTAATTAAGAGCCCCGTCAGTGCATAGCGGTGGACGCTGGCCGTGGAAGTGTGGGGGGGACGTGACCCCTGTAATGTGCCGCAGCGGGGGGAAGGTCGAGCCCGCCATATCTTTACGCCCGGGTGGGCGGGCAGATCGATAGGAGCCTGATGGTGTGGGGAGGACGCAACAACTCTCTTATTCTCTCTCTCTCTCTCTTTCTTTTTCTTTCTTTGTCGCCCGACCTCCTGGGGTTGGAAAGAAGGAAATTAGAGAGCAGAGCTCATTTCGGGCCAGTCTCCAGGGGGAGAGTGAAGCCCAAACGTGCCCTTAACAGTTTATTTATACCCCCCACCCATGGAGACACGGTGAGCTTTCTCCCTATATGGTCACCATCGAAGTGGGAGACTGTTTGAAAGACGCGCGCACACGAACACACACACACACATTCTGGCACGCGCACACCTATTTATTCCATGGGTGAGAGTGTCATTGTTTGGGCTAAGGGCTCGATCACACCGAGACACGTCGCTAGCAAAGGGTCGCTAGCAAAGCCATTGGTTTCCTATGGTACGGCGCGACCGGCGCTTTTTTTTTTCCCACGTTTTTTAGACGCGTGAAAAAGTTAAAATACTCAACTTTTCAGCGCAAGGCGCGTTTGTCAATGTGACAGTTGGCCCAGGCGGCCGTTCTCTTTGGCGCAGGCAGCACATCTCTGTGTGGTCGGTGCCTTATCAACTTGCTTTTGACGCGGTCGCACCTTTAGCGACGCGTCTCGGTGTGATCGGGGCCTGAGCCTGCAGACGTTTACTGAGGATGCAGCATACATATCCCGCTGTTCATGATGCACCCAGCCGTGCCTGTGTGTGTGTGTGTGTGTGTGTGTGATGTTGTCCGTCTGTGTATGCATTTGTGTGCGTGCATGTAGATGTGTTTGCACTTACATACCTGCATACGTGTAGATCTACGCGCGCGTGGGTGTGTGTGTGTGTTTGACTTCCCGGAGCTTCTGTGAGACTGCTGCAACTTTCCAGGGGAAAGTCACGTCCTCTAGCCTTGCCTGTTTATAGCAGCTCTGCCAAGAGCTGTTCACATAATCTGTAAATGGAGGGTTGGTCTAATTATACTACAACCCAGTGCCACGAGCCCCCTCCCTCTCTTTGAGGGGTTTGCTGCCACCCGCTTGTCTATCGCTTGACTCCCTCTCTCTCTCTCTCTCTTTAGCTCATGCTGTCTCTCTCTCTCTCTCTCTCTCTCTCACACACTGCTGATAGGATAGAGGGAATGTCAGTGGCATATTTAAACATATGTGCGCGGCAATAGAGAGTGGCAGGCTCTGCCGTGAAATAGCTCCTTGATCTGGGCTGCTTCCAGCGCGTTGCCATCTTACATTCCCCCAAACAGCGTTGAGCTGCTTGTCCTGTCATTCACATCCTGCCTTGCCCGGGCACATAAAGGCACTGAATTACATTTTCAGGAGGGGGGGGGAGGGGGGGGTCCTAACTGCTCCCTTATTAAATCATTGGCACGTAACCGTAACAATGTGTAAGTGCACGTGCGCAGTTCACCTGTACCTCCAGGCATTCATATTTGGTAGGGTTGGTGACATTTTGCGTTAGAATGGAGCTAATGTAGGGTGACGAAGGCAGCGTTAGAATTCCTGCTTGGCTCGCTAAAACGTCCAGAAGAAAAGCCCCGTGTCATTAAATACAAAGCAACCAAGGAAATGAAGGAAATATAATCGCCCTGCTTAATTGTATAGATCTGTGCGTTTTACCGCTTTATAAATATACTGAAACGCATTGTGAAATACACGATAGCGGCGCGGTTGTTTCTGCCCAGAATAAAACGATGGTTTACGTTTGGTGTGGATGTGGACAATTCCAGTTATATGATTGGTCGACCCTTTAAACGTCACGCTCCCTCCACTCCATTCCTCTTCCTGCCACTTTCCAGACGCAGATAAAAGTGATGTGCCAGGCTGCACATAGAGGATGCCTCCCCGAGGGGCATTCCATGTCGTCTGACTCCCACCCCTCACACTCAGAGCACGTTTTATGAGTTTGGTGATAAGGAGTTGCCTCCTGAAAGATTGAAGAGGCTTGATAATTGCCTTTTTAGGTGGTGTAAACCTTGACTGGGGGAGGATCTGTTTTCTTGCTCGGGTCTTGTTGAAAAGGAGCGTAAGCTTGCTGCCCTCGTCTAGATTAATGTTCGTGTAGAGCGGCAGCCCCACATCACTTGTGACGTGTGTGTGTGTGTGCGAGCGCTATTCCTTTTGGTTTTCGACACCAACTTGCTGTCTGATGTTGACTATTTGGATTCCCACTCTGTAGCACTCAGTGGCGGTCAAAACAGATAGGAATCTCAGTCCGAGCCCCAGCAATTCACTCAGCAAATTGGCCATTTTGTTTGTTTCATCTCTGTTGAAAGACAGTCCTTTCTTTCAGTCAGCTAGATGGTATCTGGAGCCTTTTTTGTATATACTCCATTTTCATCAGACAGCAGATTACTTTTTTCACAGGCCATGACTTTTTCATAGGTGCTGGATTCACTAGATTAACATTTTGTAGCACAGCTGGATAAGGGCAACTGTTTAGTTTAGTGTTTAGCAAATAAAAGGGCTCGAGGCCACAAGACTACAACATTATTCGTTTTTTTTAAATAACTTGATCATAATTGTCACGACTAACAATTGTATCTAATGCAGGCATACATATACAGTTGATTATTTACTAGAAAAATATCTAGTCAATTTTTTAAATAATATATAAAATATATATAATATATATAAAAACAATATATAAAATACTAAATAATTACCACAGCAAACGTAATTTTAAATAAACAAGCACATGAACCAAAGCTGTTCCATTCCAAATTGGCGAGAGCGCATTTTACCTGACCTTGCGATAAAAGGCTCTGTTCTGAGCGGCCATGTTTTTAAAGCACGGGCCTTATTATTGCCCTCCATGCTAGCTCTGTCGCAGCTCTGATATCTGAGAGGGAACGATCACAGAGGAATATTGTGCTCTAATAGCTGCGGCAGGCCTGGTGTGTGTGCAGGTGAAAGCCACGGTCTCCCCCCCCCCCCCCATCCCCCGGCTTCCCATCGCACTGTGATTTCCTCCGGTTCCCCTATGGAATACACATCAGACGTCCTCTCTACTGCAACAGCATGAGCTGAGCTTGTTGTGCCGTAACACGCGCGCACACGTGCGCCTACGGAGAGCGAGGCGCGCCACAGCATCGCACTGCTTTGTGCTGAATCATCTGCTGTGTTTCCCTGTGCTTACATAGACTATAGTCTCAGCCTCTTCACTCCATGAGCACTCCGTCACATAAGAAACTCTGCTGAACGTCTGATACATAGACCCTATAGTCTCAGCCTCTTCACTCCATCAGCACTACGTCACATAAGAAACTGTGCTGAACGTCTAATAGAGAGACCCTAGTCAGCCTCTTCCGTTCATTAGCACTACGTCATGAGCAACTATGTGATTGTTTGTCTGATACACATTACCCCTGACTTTTGGGAAGTTTAACGTCTGACCTGCTCATTAAGTTGGCTGTCGTACATGTCAATCAAAATACCTTTTGCGCAGTTAGCGAGCGCTATGTCCCATGGCTGACTCTGCGAGACTACCTTGTGCTTAACTGGTGACAGAGATTGAGTTGGTTTGAACCCTTCACTCAGCATTGCAGATTAAAAAAAAAAGAAAAACAGATGAAAATGTTTTGTTTTTTATTCTAGGAGAAACCCAATGTGTAGCACAGAAAAGACCAAAAAAAAAGTCTGTCGCAGTAATAACACAGTGCTGCAAATTACATGCCATGGAAAACGTGTAGAAAATGTGTCAACCCTGAGAGATTGCTGGTTCGAACCCCCGCTGACTCCTCTGTCTGGGTGTCGTTGAGCAAGACCCCTAACCCTAACTGGCTAACCGGTGGTTAGCTTGACACCTTGCATGGCTGACATCGCCAGCGGTGTGTGAATGTGTGAATGGGAGAATGAGGTTAGAAAAGCACTATGTAAATGCGGCCCTTTACATTTACCACATCACTTTGTGCTTTTCAACACACAACATTGCAGTGTATGGCTGTAAAAGGGAGGGTAGAAAACAGTTTGAGCCTGAGCTAAGAGGAGGCAGAGTAGAGAGGACTGACCACTACTCAGTATTACGGAGAAAGAAAAAGTGATGAAAATATTTTGTTTTGAATTCTAGGAGAAACCCAACGGGTAACACAGAATTAAATAAAAAAATATCTGTCGCAGTAATAACAGTGCTGCAAATTGACAATTACATGCCATGGAAGAAATTTTTTTTTTTTTGTCAACCCTGTGATTAGACCATGCCGTGCAGCTGCATACGTCTGTATTTAGCAGTGGCACAAAAGAATACGCCGCCTAATAACGTAATTTCTTTATACTGTATACAGCTGTAGCTGCATGTACCTAGCAGTAGACGTTCTAAGGCAGTAGGGCGTGTTCTTACCCCTCTCTGTGGGCTTCTCCCTTTTCCAGCTCCTGGATGACCCCCAGTAGCACCTTGATGGTCTCCTGACTGGAGCTGATCATGCTCTCCATAGCCTGAAGCTTTGCTTTAACATCCCCTTCCCGAGTCACAGGCACAATCTGCTTACAAGCCTCCCCCGAGCCTGGCTCGAGGGCGGGGGTGGCCCCGGGGGCCCCCGTAGCAGCATCCTGGGGGCAGCGCGGCAGCAAGGGCTCCTCCATGGCCCGCAGGGGCTGAGCAGACAGCTGTCCCACGTGGCACTGCGCCCGCGTGGTGCAGCCGGCTCGCGGCAGAGTCTGCGCCTGCAGCCCGTTGAGCTGCGGCCCCTTCTTTCGCTTGCTCCGCGCCGCCGTCGGGCTGTCCAGGCACTCCACCTGCGTGAGGGAGTTCCAGGCGATGGGGCCCGTGACCCTGGGCGCCCTGACCGGCAGGGTCCGCGACGAGCCTGCCCCGACGACCTGCTCTTTCTCTTCCTCCTCCGGGGCCAGCTGCCTCTTCGCCGAGCGCTCGCTGCCGTCGGCCTCCCCCGCAGGCTCGGCCGGCAGGCTGCAGAGCTGGTAGGCGGCCCCCGCCCCCAGGGGCGCGTCCGGGGAGCAGCTGAGCGACAGCGGGCCGGGGCCATCGGACGCGGTGTGCTGCTCCACCGTTGCCACGCACTGGTTGGTGTGGAGCAGAGCCCTGGTCCTCCGCACTGCGCCGGCCCCGCGCCGGCCCCCGCCCCTCCCCTCGCCCACCTCCTCCTCATCATCGTCCTCCTCTAAACCCCGGCCGGCACCCCGGGGCGGCTGCTTGGCCTCCACCGCGAAGCCGTTGTTCTGCCCCCGGTAGCTCTCCACGGCTGCCGCGTGTTTGAAGGCGTGGCCCTTCTTGCGCTCAAAGGGGAAGGTCTGGTAGCGCTTCTTCAGGTCCGGCGACGTCTGCACGCCCGTGCTCCGCGTGACGTTCGGGATGGCGCGGCGGGCCGGCACCGTCATGTACTTGCGGTAGGCCGCCTTGCGAGCCGCGGGCAGCGCCGCTGCTTGCCCTCCGGTGCCGGCCGCCGCCGCGGCCGCCGCTTCCCGCTGCTCGTTCTGCGCCTCGCAGATGTCCTTAAAGCGCACCTGCAGGGCCTTGTTCCTCTTCCTCACCTGGCGGCCCGCCTCCAGCGAGCACTTGACCTCCAGGGCCAGCGAGGCGGACGGGGAGGGGGCGGGGGAGGGGGAGGGGGCCGCCTCCGAGTCCGACTCGGAGTTTGTGAGCATGCGCTTGCCGCCCTCCTTGCTCACCATGGTTCCTGGATGGGGAGGACGACAACATGGCGTGTTAGCAGACATGACGCGTATTTCTGAAATGCAAACATGGCAGTTTGGCCGGAGGAACATGTTTAAATGATGACACACAACATGATCAAAGAGAGCAAATCGTCTGCTTTATTGCTGCCAAGCATTAACTCGTTTAACCATCGTCATGTGGTTGCAATAAAGTGAAGTCACCTGCCTATACTGTCTTCCTACATATAACTGCCACGTGGCATTTCAAAGATGGCTGCCGAGTGGCGAGACTTGCCTGGAAGGACTTTGGTGTTAGTCACCGCTAATGACGGGGCTGCCTGTCGGCTGTCAGTCTGGGCCCGCGTTGTGCCAGCGCAGAGGTATGTGGGCCGGGGAGGAGCAGGACCATGGGCGGGTTCCTAATGAACGTTATTAAGCGCTGCTATTATGGGATGTGTGTAATTATGCATGCGTCGGAAAATGCACGTATCATTTGAGCACGTTTGTTTCGAATCACAGCCCACTGCAGTACGTCACATCACAGGTCAAACACCACAGGTCAAATGGATACTAAGAATTAATCGCTTCGGTTTGATCGTTCGAGTGTGGCCCCCCCATTTCCTCCCCCATGAACCCCATGTAAACCATGAGCCACGAGAAGGGGGCACAAATAATGCAATTGAGGAGTATCTTTAATGGCGGGAAAAACATGGAGGAGGCAGAATGGCTTCTTTCATGTTCAAAGCTCCATAGCATAATTTACCCTCAGACAGGAATCTCTCTTCCATCTGGCAGTATTACTGCCAGACGGTTCTGTATGTGCGCCAATCCTCCGCTTTTTATTTATTGGAGAACTGTGTGAGTTTGGGGTTTTAAACCCCAAACCCCAAAACGCTTAGCATGCCTTAAAAAAAAAAAAAAAAAAAAAAGTATAATAATAATCAGCCAGATTTTCATGGTGCTCTGTGAAACCAATGGCACCAATTTTTGCAGCACTTGAGCTCGTTTTCTTTCACCCGCAGTTAATCCATCTTCACCCCCCCCCCCCTTCTCTCAGCTTCCTTGTGTGAGCATGTGTTGAGCCTTAGTGTTGGTATGTATGACGCATGGCGCCGCGTCGCACCTGACTGCCCTCGCGAGCGCCAATCCTGCCGCTGCACCGCCATTAAATCAACAGGGGAGCACGGGGGAGTGACGTGTCCACGCGTGCACACGTCCACACCTGTTAACGATGCCGTTTGGTGAGCAAGCGAGAAACACATTGCACCCGAAAACCGTCGGGAGAATTTAAAGATGGTTATGAAAAATAAACTGACCTATTCTGGCAGATCACATAGCAGCTACCCAATGCGCAGAAATTAATAGAACTTCCTAAGCACAGTGAATCAATTACCATCCACCGCTAAGCAGGTGTAGTTTGCGTCACCACGGTGCAGTCACTCCGAGACTGTGACAGATAGTTCTTCCACTGCCTGCGTACTTCACACTGAGCCAACACGGCGCGCGCTCAACGCGGACGCTGAATAAGATAAGACAATTATCGGCCCCTGCTTATCCGCCGTGACTGCTCACTGCCAATGGGGAATGGCTTCCCATTACATACCTGCCTGCTTGTTTACCTGGGAGCAACCGAGTGGGCCTCAATATCTCTCTCTCTCTCTCTCTCTCTCTCTCTCTCTCTCTCTCTCCGGTTAAATTATAAGCCGGGCATTCTGTGTTATTCAATTAAAAGCGAGACAGGCTTACTAATCTGTTATCGGAGCGTCGGTTGCTTGCCTCTGCTCTCTATCTGCAGGACGCCTGCTCTCATCTCTATCTGATCAATCTAATCTGCAGGCATTAAAAACATGCCTGAACCCCCCACAGTGAGCTGGCAAGGGCTGGAGAGGCTACTCGCGCACACACACACACACACACAGGTAGCCCAAATGTCGTCCTGAGGCCACTGTTAATGGCCACGTTGAAGCACAAATGCAGAGAGCCTCAGCAGGCCTGCTGAGAACAGTTGGCCACAGAAGCCTTGTGGCCTGCTGAGCTTGATGGTGTGTGGGTAGGCATTGGAGAGTGATCACATGCAAAACGTAAAGGTTTAGAGAGCCTAAGTCACTCCCTCATTATGGGACCTTAGTTTGGAAAAAATGTTTTTCTAGTCAAAGGCGAGAAGCGAATACATTTTTCATCCCGTTTGAATTGTTAGTCTTTTAAAAGATAATTGTTCAAGTAAAGAACATCGTAGTTTGTTGTAAAACTATAAAGTCATGTTTAGTTTTGTGTGTAACCGCTCAGGGAACTACAACTTTCGGCAAGCACAACTTACGTCACCAAAACAATGCTCTTCGTCGACTTGTGGGTTGTGGCGCGAAATTGTCATGACGTCACTTATGCGACACAGTCAAATATCATATGTCTACTTTGTCTGACAAAGCATACGGGATCTAAAAATGATTTGGTTCTTGCCATTGACTACCATACATATTTTTTTCTAATTTCGGTCCCATAATGCGGATGTAATTTAGGCTCTCAATAGTAAGCTAGTTGTAAGCTAATACAGTTTTTGTCAAATTCACCAAACATGTCTTCCCATTTTGCTAGTTTAGATGTTTTCTGTGCGTGCTGAAAAAATAATCTGGTAATACTTCTACACCGCCCTGGCTCCGTAAATAGGATTAGGAACATAACCAAAGTGGCGAACACCGCTCACAATAACAATGCCGCGTGGCTTCACAACGCATTTCCAATGTGTGGGGAATTTCTTTTGATTTGAGCTCGGAGATAGCAAGCAATTCTCAAGAATGATTAACCCTGCCTTTTGATTTGACCGATTTATAGTCAAACCGCAAACGCTATACATGCTTGCTGCAGAGCGCAGTGATCGATGTACAGTGCAATGCGTTCGCTTGTTAACGGTGTTCCCCTTTCATTTATCAATACAGTTAGTCTATTCATATGCTTTTAAAGGCCAGGCCAGGATGAAAAGCATCCCGCAGCTAAGCTGACGGAAGGAATTAGAACTGAGCGGAAACCTAGAGGTCATAAACCAAGGCAAGTAATTACTTCTGACCTTCTCACCTGTTGCTTGATTGAGCTGCGTGGGAAGCAGCTGTGTTAATTATGTAAGGAAAAGCTTTTATGGTTAAGTATGGCACAACCCAATGAATTAATTCTCCAGTTCTTATCACGGCTGTACTGAATTTGAAGCTTTTGAAAATAATTGGATCTTAGCAACAGAGATCATTTTAGCCCCCCTCTCGAGTCCCCTGCTAATTTGTGACGTCTTTATGGCTTAGGCTATTATCTATTCACCAACATAGACATGTTCTTTTCTGTATTCCTCTTTGCTTTTTATGTCTCGGTAGTTGCCTTCAGGGTGACCTTTAGAAAGAAAGGCTAAATTGTTACCTTACCACCACTCCAAACGAGGTCAGGGTTGTTTGAATTAGGCATGAATGGAATTGTAGATCAGGCATAATAACCCATTAAAATGTTTCATAAGGGCAGCTTTTTGAAACGGCTGGGCATTTCTATACTCGTCCCCCTACTAATCCAAGGCTTAGACTCTATGCGTACTGCTCTGTCGTGTCATATAGGCATCCGTCTGTGATCCCTCTTGACGTGCCAGAACTTCAGGGTGAATATTCGTTATCGTGTTTTTATTTTTTTATTTAAATGTATTTATTTATTTATTTATTTTTGATTAGCACAGCAAACTGCATGCGGCTACAACCCCCCCCCCCCCAACACACACACAAACCCTGCGGCCCTCATTGCCCCCTGACTCACCATGACTCAGCAGGGACTTCCAAAACTGCCCCTCTTCAGGGTTAGGGAAGGTAACGGGGAGGGGAGGGGGGGGGGGGTTAATGAAGCTGGTGAAGTGAACTGACCCGCTCTATTGAGACCGACAGCAGCCCTCGCTGGATGTGCACGGCCCGTGCATGACAAAAGGCTGTTGCTTTACATCTGACCTTGTTTGGACTCGTACCACCTTTGCAGCCCCTGCGGCTGCCCGTTAATGTCGCATCGAAGGGTTTGACCAGACCACGCTTTGTCATGTCCGCAAGAACAATATGTGCTAACCAGACGAGTGCCTTTCCGCATTGCTGAGTGGCCGCTAGCCTCAAAATCCTCCCGCAAAGGGTTCCTCCGTTCCATTAGTAATTCTGTAAAGCTTCAGAGTGCTGTGACTGAATGTGCCACAGCAATGTCTGGGTAATATGTTATGCTTCCCCTACATGTACGCTTGATGTTATCTTTAACATACTCGCTAAGCCTGAACATGTTTGAATGGCGGTTGTTCAACAGCCTTGTTTGCGTCTTCCAGCCGGACGTATCTGTGTCCTTTGGATTGAGATGTTCTAGAGTGTGCTGTATAGTCTGACTGATATGACCCTGTGCCACTAAAGGAAACAGCCATTAATATGGAGTACATTTCAAATGTCTCCAACACAGCCACACTCGTTACACTGTTTTATTCATTCTTTCCTTTGGTACCTTTTTTTTTTTTTAAACTCCTTTCCTTGCTTGAAAGTTTGCTTAATGCTTTACTTCCATCAATCAGCCTTCGTCAGACATCAGTTGCCAGGCTGCGTGTATGTGTGCAACATCCATTACCAACCTCTTTAAAACGGCAACACACTTATTCTATTGGGCACAATTATGGTTAAAACGGGCTTCTGCACTTTAAGCTCTTAGGCTGAGCCTTTGTTACTCTGAGGTCCTTGCCCCTCTCAAAATACACAATGACTGCTCGCCACTATTTGTTATTTACTGGGTGAAGTGACATGCAGTGTATGCAGTCAGGTATTGTGGGCTTTCCATTAGCGGCAAAGTCGGTTGAAGTTGCCCTAGTGGCTGAGAGATCAGTGGTGTGCTCCTGCGCCCGGGATTGCGGCGGTTTAGCCTCATTCCAGATGAGCGTGGTCTCAATGAGTCTTGTCCTACAGATGAATCGCACTGAAATTAATCTAATCTACTATAGTCCCTTTATCTCCCAGCCCATCTGTTTTGCATTGTTACATAGGATAGATTGATTAGTAATGTTAGGAACATACTTTTTTTTAAAATTGTATATCGACTGTGTTCATACTGGTGTTTTAAAGTGTACATGTAAGTCGGGGACTTTGATATCATTTTTTGGGGTAAAATCAAGGAAAATCTGCAAATTTTGTTTTGAGTAACCTATGCTCAATATGAATATCATCATGTTAGTTTTCATGCTGGCTGTCCCGTTTACACATTCATCGTTCTGGTGAACTTTTTAAAATTCCATTTTGCAATGGGTAATGGAAAAATTTATATTTTTTGTCGGTGAAGATCAGGGAAAGATCAGCAAATTTGACATTTAACTTACTGTAGAGTGGGAGCTCTGTGCACTGTGTGCCTTCAGTACTGTAATGATGGCTCATATACAGTACATGACAGTGTCAGGTTAGCAGGCGTGCATTAGGCTCACACTAAGTGCAGTAAATCCTTTGTCAGTTAATGCTAGCTTAATGCTGTTAGACACAGAGGCGGTCAGCGGGGAAAGCCATCAGGCCTTTGAGAGATTGTGTTGCCTCGTAATTGTTGCTCACCCATCTTGTATCTCCCTGCTCTCACCAAGAGCCATTCAATGATTTGCCTTCAGATCATTGGGGTTTAAAATACATAGTAGTCATTTTACTTTTGTTGTACTGTTTGTGAGGTATTGAAATACAATAAAGTTGTAGGAAAACGTATAAAATGAAATTGCTGCTATTCGGAGCAGCAACACTCCCTTTTGTCTGTTTAAAGAATATAGTCGACTCTTTATCTTTCATGAGGCATAGTGATAATGTCTATATTGAGCCATAGGCTTAACGTTTAGGATGACCATAAATCAGTAATGATATTCCAGTCATTTCCCAACATAGATCTATGCAGTATGTTGCTATAATATGTTTTCTTGTAGGTTTTGTAGAGAACTCCAGAACCGCGTCACGAAGTCTGTAGGTGCCAAAACGTCGTACATATTATCGAGTTGGTGTCTAGGCTTGGGTTATTTCATGGTATTCTTTTTTGTCTTTGTCGTACTTCACATCACATGGCTACACGTCACATTTAAACATGTTCGTCAGTGTACGTGTTTGTAGTGTTTACCTTTTGTTGAACGCAACGCAATACACGTAAAACAACGATGCAGGTCTATATTCTATTACCCTGTAAAGCACTATGGTCGTTACCACCACAATAAAAGGTCAAATATGTATATGACTCAGGAGTCGTGGATTCACAGTAGTAGTAGTAGCCTCTCAGTTAAGTTATTGAACTGCCGCTAACAAAGTCCTTGCCGCAAAGGATAGCTTACTGTAGTACTGTGTGCTACTGAACCTCTATCAGAATGACAGTAGAACCCGGATAGAACCCATCGTACTGTGTGCTGTAGAGCCTCTATCAGAATGACAGTAGAGCCCGGATAGAACCCATCTTACTGTGTGCTCTAGAGCCTCTATCAGAATGACAGTAGAGCCCGGAAAAATGACATTAGAGCCCAGATAGAGCCGCCCAGCTTGTGCTACAGAGCCTCTATCAGAGTACGCGGGAGAACTTTCTCCCTCTGACTGTGATCCAGATGGGCCTCTTCTCTCCCTCACTTTGCTGTGACCCTCTGTTCTGTCACATACTTCTCGTCTTTCTCTCTCTCTCTCTCTCCCTCGCTCTCTCTCTCTCTCTCTCTTTCTCTCTCTCTCTCTCTCTCTCTCGCTCATCAGCCCAATTTCCTCCTAGACAGGCAGAAGTTTCAAAAGATGATTGGTAGCGAGAGAACAACCTTTTTTCTTCCCTGCTGTGCTCAGATTCATTATACTGCTTCCTGAGTGATGGAGACACGCGCATGCATGCATGCAAACACACACGCGCACACACACACCACATCTGGAAAATGAGCGTAAAGGACAATGCACAGCTGTGAGGAAAGAGAAGGCATGCTAAGATGTTCTCTCTGCTCTGTTGGAGAAGTGTCAGAAATAAAAAAAATGGACGGGTAAATAGAGATGGGGAGGGGGGCGGGGGGGTATCAGTTATGTAATGTAATGTTTACTTTATTAATTTTTTGTCTTTGCTACCTTGGCAGAATCTAAAATACTGTATGTGCGGCAGAGTATTTCAAAATGTGACTGCCTTCATAATGTATTGACCTTTTAATTTTGTAGGTCAAGGTCACACTTCAATGTATGTCTCCATGCAGATTGCACATTACAGTAGTTCTGTGTATAGTTTAAAGGGGCCATCATTAAAGGTAAAGTCAGCTATTGCAAGCTAAATACACTTTTGTTAAATTCAACAAATATCTCCTCGCATTTCATTATCGTGTGCGTGTTGAATATATAATCTGATGCTTCCACACAGCCATATCAACAAAGCCGCAGCACTACGCTTTGTTTCACAATGTGTTTCGACGTGCGAGTCGGTGCGTGCAGGAGGGCGGAGCGATACTGTTTTGATTTGAGCTCGAAGTTAGCAAGAGTGACTGACCATGGTTGGAACCAGTTTTACAGAATGATCCCCCAGCAGCATTGTGCCGTTGCTTTTCAAAGCATGTTGTTTTAAGCAGATATTAGTCATTGACGTAGCTTATGCGGAGATAATACTGTATTATCTTTGTAGTTTCCATAGGTTCAAGATCAACCTGCTGTACTGTACGGTCATTGTCTAAAGGTCAGGTGATTTTCAATAC
This sequence comes from Forbesichthys agassizii, assembly GCA_026546735.1. NCBI lineage: Eukaryota > Metazoa > Chordata > Actinopteri > Percopsiformes > Amblyopsidae > Forbesichthys > Forbesichthys agassizii. The sequence continues at coordinate 10,822 of JAODLL010013118.1, read as the reverse complement.
ATAAACGCAGAAATACATGCTTGGGCAACGTTGAAACATTGGGATGTTATAGACACCATGATATTTATTTGTTGTACATTATGTCTAATTATGCACATAATATATGAAACTGTTATCAAATATTTATCTGAATATGTAGGCCTAACTTTCCAACCAATTACATCATAATATGGCAGTCAAGGGAACCACTCCATGTGGTTTGTTATGGCGCACACACTTTGGCACTAACCAATTAAAACAAGAAGAATCAAATTACATCCTTTTTGCATTTTTACTTGGAAATGCACTGTGTGAAAGTTGCGGTCGTCTCTAAGGGCAACGGTGATGTTTGTGCTGTGTAGTGCTGTGCAGAAACCATCCCTTAGCATTAAACCTAAACTCCGCCTACACACAGCAATGTCACTTAAGAGGACGCACTGTTGCACTTTAGACTAGGGATGTTCCTATCTCCTAGTTTAGGTGACCCTGCACTCTGACCGCAGTCTGTTGAGCTGCCAATTTTTAAAGGTGGAGCCAGCTATCCTGGAGAAGCCAGAAAGCCACAACTGTTCCACCTGCAGCCATCAATAAATTCACACTTAAATAAGGGCAATGGTCGTGCTGCTTGTAATGTTGTCAGTAATACGCGACAATTTAAGTCTTGTCTGCAATGCAACATTCCAATATTCCATACGTAATCCATACACCGTCTAGTAACTCTGCAGTAATACCCCTAGACCGTGTTATGCTGTTCTGTGGAGACCAAAGAGGTGAACTGCATGTATAGCTTGCAAGCACACACAACACACACACACACACACACACACATGTTGCACCGTGGAACACCCTGCAAAAGTGAGAGCAGGTGTTGCAGTGCGATCCGGTATGCAGTGCACAGACACAGGCACGCACGCTCTTCACCCTTACACACACACTTGGTCCCCACACTGCTGCATGTTGTCAATCGTCGTGAGGAAAGAAAAAAAAAAAATCTTAATGAATAATCCCATTAGCACATGAATGGTAACATCTGGCCTGCTCCATTCTTATACAGGAGAACAGTTTGTTTTCTGGATGAATGAGTACCTCTCCCACCAGGGAAGACTCTTCAAGGCTGGTTTGGAAGTCTGTCTGTCTGTCTGTGTCTCTCTCTCTCTTTTCCCCCATCTTCACCTGCGCGCCCCACAACCTTCCCTTACGTCGAGGAGACTCGTCAGGGGCGAAGAGAGTACGTGGGGGAGTGTGTGTGTGTGTGTGTGTGTGTGTGTGTGTGTGTGTGTGTTTGAGCATGTGTTCAACTAACAGAAATGGGCTTGTAACACAACGCGGTGCATGTATCCTTTGTCCTAGCTCACCCTGTCTTGTCTAGGGGTGTGTGTGCGTGTGTGTGTGTGTGTGTGTGAGGGGGAATAAAGATGAGCTCAGCGGGCCGGACACGACGATTCCTCTTGAGCTGAAGCATGCCTGCTTCTCACACAGTGACTGGACACATGAGGAGATGGTGGAGAGAGGTGGCGTTGGTGATGGGTAGAGGAGTGTAGCTTTTCTACTTAAAGGCAGGGTCAGTCACCCTTGCAAACTTCCAACTCAATTCAAAACAGTATCGTGCCGCCTCACACATTGAAACACATTGCGAAGCAAAGCGTAGCGCTGCGGCTTTGTCGACACTAGCGGTGTTCGCCACTTTGTACGGCTGTGTAGAAGTATCAGATAATTGTTTCAACAGGCACAGAGAACGTTAAGCTCGCGAAATTAGATATTTGGTGAATGTGACTAAAAGTGTGTTAGCTTGCATAGCTGACTTTACCTTTAATCCTCTTAAATTAATTTCCAAACGTAATTGCCCAACACCATCTCCCCCCCCCCACACACACCTTTCACTTTTTCTCTCGTCGTCGTTTTGGCGTTCGTGTTCTTGCGGCACGGGCTTGGACGCCTTGTCTCTCCCTGGCAGCATTAGAAGCAACACGTCAGTGTTACCTTCTCATGTCAGGGGGGGGGGTGAGATGGCAGCGAGTGCAAGCCGGCGACGGCAGAACGCGGTCTGTGAAGGACGCTCAGGATTTCTACAGTTTACAATTTTCTGTTTATCTGTCCTCCTGTGCGTACGCACACACACACACACACACACACAGACGTGTGTGATGGTGGACTCATCTAATCCATTAATCTAGATTAGTCCACAGTTAAGGTCCTTCATCAAACCCAGTCAACTGGCTCTTATTACAAATTCCTCTCCACTGCCAACCCCCTTCCCCGCACTCTCCCCACTGTGTGTGTTTGTGTGTGTGTGTGTGTGTGTGTGTCAGGGAGGGAAGGGGGAGGGGGGGGTTTAAACCTGCACAACGCTTCTTGGCGCTTTAAGTTTCGCCATGATCAGTAGGAGGCACGCTCAGCTGCGTAAAACGAGGAAAATGCAGCATCACGTTTGAGCCCTTATACACGAGCGACGCTTCAGCTACCCCTCAGGATGGGGAAGGGGGGGGGTCAGTTTATCTGGATCAGACACAAACACACACCAAGGGAAGAATTTTACCTCTGTGACCGCCACATGATTGTGGTGGGGTCAAGTTTAATGCCGGCATTCCCCAGATAATGTGCTAGATGTGATTTGTTCATATTTGATATTTCAACTTTGTGTTCCCTTTTAGTCCCCTCGCTGCCAGCGTTTTCTCTCTCCTACTCAGCACATTCCACGACAGCTGACCGAAACCCTTTCCCTTTCCTCTCTCACCCATACACACTCGCACCCCCCCCCCCCACACACACACACCCACAGCATGCACATTAAACAAAACCGGTGAAATCTCAGCTGCCCTTTGATCACCCGGGGGCTACGAAAAACCAAAAATCTCTGGCGGGAAGAGAGCTTCAGATCTCACAGATTTCTCATCTGGAGGTTGTTTCTAATGGACCCCACCCCCCCCACCCCCCCCTCCTCCCCCAGCCACTGTAACTGAGAGGTGCATCGCCGGCAGAGCCACTCACCTCAGACTGTGGATCACTGACGCAGAGCACACGATAGCCCAGATTCCCAGCGTTGCCTGTGCATGTCCGTTCCCGGTGAGCAGTGGAGGCTAGGCGGCAGCGGGGCAGCCTATGCCATGGCAGAAGTTTGTCGGGGGGAGAGAGGGGGGGCGGGGGGAGGCGGGCGGCGGTCGGCACGACTTCAGCGACGGGAGTTGCCGCTCATCGGGCGCCCGCTGCTCCGGATCCAGTGGCACGAGGTTCCCCTTCTCTCTGCCCCAGTCAGAGTCGACGCGCTTCCCCACAGCCCTCCGCCCCCCCCACCCCCCCCACCCCCCCACCCCCCACAACCCTGTTGCCGCTGCTGTCGCCCCCCTCCTCCCCCCCGTCCGCTCTCCCTCTCTTTACTCCCCAGCAGCTCTCCTCTCCTCTCCGTCCGTGTCGCGGCAGCCGCGGGGCTCTCGCTCTCTCTTGCACGCGCATGCACGCGCGCACACACGCGCGCACACACACACACACGCACACGTGCGCGCTCTCTCCCAGCGGCGAGCACGCTCACATCTGAGCTAAGGCTGAACTCCGGGCGCCACGGCAACAGAGGAAATGCAGAATATCTCCATGGCGCTGTTCTCCTCTATCTCTCTCTCTCTCTCTCCCCTTCTGTGACTGTGTGTGTGTGTGTGTGTGTGTGTGTTTAGAGGGGAGAGAGAGAGAGATTGAAATGGAAAGGGGAGGGAGCTCTTAGAGGTAGAGAGAGAGAGAGAGAGGGAGAGAGAGAGAGAGCACAGCGAGGGCGGCCGCGATGCATCTGGCGGGCTCATCTCATCATTAGCTCAGCTCACCAGCGGTGACCCCCGTCTCCACGGAGACCAATACACACATACAGACTAGTGTCACCCCCCTCCTCCGACAGCAACCTGAGAAATTAGACGTAACCTTTAATTGGAAGCTGCGTTAGCACATACAAGTAGATGAGAATAAACTCGTGTGTGTGTTTGCCTGTTCCCTCCTTGATTGATTGATTGATTGATTGATTTAGATGCACCTATTACTATTGCATTTGTATTGTTTTGCCCTGAGAGTTTTGTTATGTGCCCTCTCACCATCAGCGGTCTCCCTATCTCCCTCTTGTGTGCCCCCCACCATCACATAAACACACGCACACACCCCTCCCAGTCTGTCCCATGTCTTTTCAGCATTTCTGTCCATCTATTGTGGGCTAGTTTGTAGTTCACACGATGTGTGATGGAATGAGCTGGCTTTTATTCTAATATGGAGACATACGTTCCTCTTATCCGGATGTAATTGGAAGTTGCAAGTTGTAGACAACTGTTTGTGTGTGTGTGTGTGTGTTCCTGTGCCTCTACTTGCCAGGGAATCCCTTGATGTTGCGCTAAAGGTTAGGGTATCACCGTATTGAGGTTTAGTCATGCGGACTAGCATGTGGAGAATGTAGTGTTCGTGTGTACCTGTGTGTATGACTGTGTGCATTTCTTATTCATACATAAGACAGTGATTATACAGGAGTCTTTAGAATCAGACTGTTATGGCACAGCTAAAAGCTAATAGAGCTACTATACTGGAGTGTGTCATGGTTGTTTTGGATGTGTTAAGGAAAACTGGGGACGGCATTTCAGAGTATTTTTCTGCAACTGAAATGAAAGAAACAAGACCTCAAATAAAGTATATTAAAATGAAGTTTTAATTGGGAACCTTTACTTCATTTGAATCAGGAGAATAAATCTAATGAGTTATGTAATACAATCAAACTAGAAAATCTTTACGGGTTCACGCCACGCATATACAGTGTATCTGTCCACAATCAGCTTTAGCCTGTTCTTTTGTCTCTTAACACATTCAACGCCAAGCCCCTGGGTGAGCATGCGGATTACAGGAAGGTTATAGTTATTCTCGCTTGGTCCATCACCTCACCTCATCTCGCTCGCCTACGAGGTGACATGTCATATCCCTGCTGCCTGGCTGACTGCATCTTCGAGGTGCGGAGGTTTGCACACTAGCCACAAACGTGTTTTGATAAAATGATCTTAATTTCCAGGAGACGTGCGTCTACTTCGTAGATGTAGGTTTGACAAGTCTCACCCTTGGGTTGTTAAATAAACAGGTTTGCTTGGTCTACGTGTGCATATTATATCTTAGATTACATTATCTGGTTTACTTGTCAGGTGCACATTACAAAGCTGTTGCTTTGCTATTGTTTAAGATATGCAAATAAATGTTGTCGCTTAGAGTGGGGTTTTACATTCTGCCAAAGGCAACAATATCCTGTTGTTTTGAGTGTCGGGGTTTACAGCCTACGTTTTATATTAATTTATTTCAACAAAAAAATTGCGGAATCAGCTATGGGATGTTTTTGTCGAGACAAAAGGTTCTCCCGATGGCTATAGGCCTGTTGTGACGGTGTGTGGTGACTTTCATCTGATATTTATTTAATTTCCTATAAACCAAGCCCTCATGGACATGGCTGACACACACACACAATAGTGAAATTTGCACTGCATACAGTACATGAATAAAGGCATCTGTTATTAAAGGCAGGGTCAGTCATTCTTGCTAACTTTGAGCTCAAATCAAAACAGTATCGCTCTGCGGTCCTCCACGTCGAAATGCATTGTGAAGCAAAGCGTAGTGCTATGGCTTTTTTTATATGAGCGGTGTCCGCCACTTTGTTTCTGTTGCTATTTACGAAGCCAGAGCTGTGTAGAAGTATCAGATAATTTTTTCAACACACACAGAGGAGATATTTGTTGAATTTGACAAAAAGTGTATTAGCTTGCAAAAGATGAATTTACGTTGATACTAAACTGTACTTGAGTAATAACAATCATTTTCTTTTAATGTTACGTACAGTATAAATGTACATATTTGTTACAGACCAACAAACAGATGGCAGTCAGACGGGGTTTTCAAACAGGCTTGTTCTGCTATATTGTTGGACCCTTGGACCCTCTCACACCTACAGCCTCAGACATGCCTGCCTAAATTAACAAATTCGTTTTAACCTGTTTAAATGCTCAATCCCAGATGTCCATTTTTTATTTATTCTTTCTTTGTCAGTCTTCATTTTTTATTTATCATCATTTTTTATGGATTTAAAGTCCATTTAAATTGTGGTTGTCTTGGTTCTTTATCAGTATATTTAAACCTGAAGCTACTGTATCAATATTAGCCTGCCCATAATGTAGCTCAAGTGACCTTACAGTATTGATATTTCTAGGCTCTGTTTGCCTTTAAGTATCTTAAAATGCTTATGAGTTTGATTTAAATAAAATGAACACTACGGATCAATCCTTGTTAACATTTTATCTCTACAAAATAATAGCAACTCCTGGCTAGCCTACTCACAAGCACACAGTGTATACAGCCTGGAATATATTGTGAGCTCATGGGAATCTTGCAATACCTCTATATTTCCATCACATATTAGATAAAACAACTTATGGCTTTGTGGCATTTTCTGACGTGACCGGTCACCATTCAACATATATTATTTTCTGTCCATGGCTTTTCTAGTTCGGATGAAAATTATGATTCCGTGGGCGCTACTGTTGCTTTTCATTTGATTAAGACAATGAAAACTGCCATTTGCCATTGTTAAACATTTTAAAATGGTACACATGGTATTGTCGGTTTTTTTCCCCCCCAGAAATGTCACAACTCCATATTTTCTGATTCTTCCCAGGGCTGACTGTCTGACCTTTGGCTAATAACACTTCTGTGGTCATTTAGACAGTAAGACGTGCCAGTACGTTATTGACATATCACCCTCATCCTCCCAAGAAATACTGTGTGTTATCTGTGCAGTGGGCAGCTCTCCGCTAAATAATGAACAGTTGACACCAAGTGTTGGACACACGAGACATATCGACTCAGTGGGTTTTACTGTCTAAGCTTTGACAGATTTTGGAGGGAAAATGTTCTGATGATTGTTGAATATTGTCTGCTGAGTCCATTTAAAGGTCGGGGTGCCTGGGTGCATTCTAGGCACATTTTACCTTTTGTGTATCCTGCTGGATTTAAGTAGACGTTTGCATGTAATGGACATAACGCACGCAAGCAGATGCTAAGCTGTGAATGGTTTGCAAAGGCTTCCAACATGCCTTCCCATTGGCTGGCCTACATGGTGAGCCCTGCATCGGTGCAGTACTGAGATTATTGAGGTGTCCTTGAGCAAGACTTCTAACCATAACTGCCCCCGGTGATTAGGTGACACCACCATCAGTGTATGATTGTGTGTGTGAATGGGTGAATGTGAGGCTATAATGAACTTTGAGTTGCCAGAATAATGGAACGCTATTTAAATGCAGTCCATTTATCATTTATGTGGGTTTGTTTTGTACTTAGGTGTGTTTTAGTTTAGCAGCTGTCAAAATGGTTTGATCTTGTATTATTAGTATTTTATATGCTGCTCTCACACAAACAAGAAATGCACGTTGGACACAATTGGACAGAAATATACATTATTAGTATTCTGCATGCTTTTAAATCTGTCACACAGTAGAAATCTCAAGGTTTCCTAACCTCAACTCCAAGAGCCACTGTTTGTAAAGTGTGGACTATGGTAGAAGACTACACATACAGTATGTAGACACATTAGCTTTGTTTGTTGTCCAATAGCAGTTATCTGAGCTTTGAATTACTTTACAGGAAGCAATAATGCCATTTTATCATTCACTTTGAATTCTGCTCACGAGTCAACTTAATCGACTCAGTAGTAGTTTTCTTTGTAACTCCTGCTTGAATTATATTATTTCAGCTTTCTGAGACTCAGGTGACAAATTGAAAGAGAATATAAATGGAGATGTGATTGTTTGCTGTGGCTTATCTGCACCAGCCCAGCCCATTGCACTATACTTACAGTTGTCACAATGTTTTCTCTGCATGGAGTGGATCAGTGCTTGGACACTTCTGTTTGCCAAGTGTGTGTCTCTGTCCATGCCACAAATGAGTGGTTATCAAAGGCTTGGACCGGAGATTATATGTACTACCATTCGACGTTCATTTGACGGCCCTGGTCTGAACTATTCCCGTAAATCTCCTGGTTCGCCAATTGGAAATGCATGCGGTTTCCATTTGTAAAGAGCCAGCAGGTTTCCTTCATCGTCTGACCTTGGCCTACGGGGCTGGAGTGGGGGCTAGAGGAGAGGGATTGTCAGTTTGTTTTCTCAGATTCTCTCCATTCTCCAATGCTCTACATGCTTTCCTGGCCATTCCTCTCCACCAGGGGAAGATTGATGCACACAACACCCCCCCCTCCCTCCCACACACACACACACACACTCTACCCCAGCATCCATCTCTCTGGAGTGCTCTGTCCCCATTGGTCTAATTAAAGTCTTAAAAACAGTGCTCTGTTTATGGGGGACCCCGTCATGACTAGAGCAAACATCCGTCCCCCTCCTTGCTGCCAGTAGCCAAAGTGAGATGAATGATCTGCGAGAGGACGGCACTAGTGAGAAGACTTTGATGGATCTGAGCCTGCCTCCTAATCACTGCTTTTCATTTCCGCTGAAGAATTTGCCTTGCGTGACCCTCCACGTTCCAAAAGGCATCTGTTAGACGACGTGACGGCAACCTGCTGATGAATTAACAGCATCCTGTTGTTGTTGTTGTTGTTTTGCCCCGCTTAAGTAACGGCTTCAGTAGATAAATCAGTTGAGATTGATAATGGTTAGATTGCAAGCCATTATATAGGAATTTGTCTTTGCTGCGTTTTCGGTCTCTTATTTCATGTCTTTTATTCCATCTGACCGCGGGTGCCTCATTATAAACAATGGCATCTGCTTACAATGGTGTGATACAGAACACCGACAATGGCAGAGGACTAGTTTGTCTTTTGTATTGTTTGTACATCATTCCGGGCTCATTATGAGCTCTGGCGCTTTTGATAGTCTTAATCTTTTAAGTCAATGAATTTGCTGCGACGACGCGAAGGCCTCAGGCTCGGAGAGGTGAGTCACGTCTTGCGGAAGGGCCTTCCTCTCTCCGCACGGCCCCAGCAGGCAATCGCTCGGCTAATTCCCTCTCGCCTCCTGCCGGCCTCCGCTGCAGCTGCCCGGAGTGTCAGGTGCCTCCGTCGCCCACACCAAAATAAAAATTGATAGGCCTGTGTTACACTTGAAAGGGAGAGCCCCCCTCCTCCCTCTCCTCCTCATCTGTCCATCCGTGGTCCTCTCTTTCTAGTATTTCTTTTTTTTTCCCCATACCCAATAAAATCAATTAAAAAAAAATAAAGAAAGGGGGTTGCCGCGGTAACTGAGTCGTCTGCTCCACCACGGTGATGAAAGTGAAACACCGAGCTGTACGGTTGTGAAGGCCGGCCTTCTCAGAGGACCCCCTTGGCTTCGTACCGCCCACCGCCGGACCCACGGGAACGGAACCGCCACGTGCACACGGTTGCCACGTGCACACGGTTGCCGCACGCACGCGGTTGTCGCACACACGCCGTCTCAACAGAGCCCCTAGGACATCTCAAATTTCAAATTAGCCATAACTGTTCTCCCCTCGCGCGTCAACAGCTGTTGGGGCATGTGTTGCTGTTCCGCTTTTAGATCTTAATCGCGACACATTGAGAGGTCTTTATATGTTTTTTGGAGGAGATTCTCGGTCCATATTTCCCAGTCGGCGTGCGCGCCAAGTAGAGGGATGATGGGAGTTTTCTCTCCATTTTATTTAATTTTCCATTAGGAAATAGCACCATCAGGGGCCTGGCAGCAACAGCGACAAACGGTAAGATGAATTAAAATCTAGCGGCAACACATTACCGGAACCAAATTAATGCAAATGTTAGCCTGTTCTAGTTCACAGGCCCTGGTACACATAATTTGGTTTCAGGCAACAGAATGTATGCCATAATCAGAATACACTAGCTTCCACACTCACCATGCTGCTATGGGGCCTGGTGCTGTTGCCAGCCTACTAAGATACTGTACAGGCTACAGAATTCATTCTTACTTGCCTGTTTTAACAATTCTCTGGTTGCGTGAGTGTACAACTTTTCAAGTTGCCTCCAAAATCTTCATCTGCTGCTATGTACACCGAGGAAAAAAATCCATCAAGATACCCTCCATCACATCTATTTACTCTAGGCTAGTGTGGGTGGTGCAGGGAGAGTTGCCTCAGCTGCCACCAAGGACTGGTACTTTCTTTGAAGCCTTTGCTCCTCCTAATTAACGCCGTGACCGCCCAACGTCAAGCGGTAAAAGCATCTGCCACCGCACGAAACAAAGCTGCAAAGGACGAGCTCGTCTCGTGTGTCGTCCACCCCCCCACCCCCTCCCTGACAGAATGAAGAGGAGCGTTGCTACCGAGAGCTAAATACACATTAATTTGCCTCTTCACCATTAACCCACCACCACCACCAGCAAACCCCTTTCTTCGCCACCTTGCGACTCTCCCCCACCTCCCCGTGAACCTCTGATTTATCAACCTGGCTATCAAATAATTGCATCCTTTGTTCACTGACTAGGAAAACAAGAAACGATACAAGTGGTGTGGAGTGCAGGCTCATACAAAGACGGCGCTTGCTAATCGCGCGCTGCTTAATTGGCACACATTCTCCAGCCGCAGTGTCGGGGAGTTGAGGGCAACCCGTCACCCAGCAGATGAAACGTACTCTAGCTCGGCACGCTCGCATCGTCGCATGTCCGCATACGACCTCACAGGCGGAGTGAAGCGGAGGACCGCCACTACATGATGTAGTTAAACACAGAAAGTCGAGGTGGGGTGAATACAATTACGTTTGAATGGCAGATATTTGTGGCGCATTTGTTCCAGTCGCCACGCTATATATGTGGCCATGCATTCCAAGGAAGGAGAGGGGGAAGGGGGGGGGGAACGGGATAAATTGTGGTGGGGT
>JAODLL010013080.1:0-28906 GCA_026546735.1 Forbesichthys agassizii | reverse complement strand
ATGTGAAATGTAGGTTGTAAAGCCCTTTGAGACTGCAATGTGATTAAGGGCTATATAAATAAAAATGACTTGACTTGACTTGACTTGACACACACACACACACACACACACACACACAATCTTACACACAAGCACACACACACACCACTGCTGTATGAGGTGAAAATGTTTTGCTCAAAGAAAACATTAGATCCATTTGTCTGTTCTTTGGTATTTTTTATTATTTTCTATATACTTTAAGACAAAATCATATGCTCCTGTTATTCTGGAGCTGATGATGAGGTGCAATGGCCGCTTTATTTAGAGCCAAAACAAACATACAAATAAACTGTTATGTAATAGTGAATGCAACTTGTTGGTTAGGCTGCCATGTCATGATTAATTGCTTTTGACCGACTTCCCACTTCTTCCTAAGGTTTACCACTGTCCACTAGTGGGGAGTTGATTGATGGTGAAATAGATCAAGTACACACAAAGTTAGGCATTTACTGCTATTGACCAATTAGACTGGCATCCAGCATGACACACTATACTCATCATCTCTGTAGTGCCAGCCTTATTTTAGATGCTATAAGGCAAGGTTATCAAAACAGCATAGAGTATGTAGAGTATACAAGCAGTACATGTATGTACTCATGTTAGTAATGTACTGTATTTTAAATTGACACGTTAAAGGTGGAAGCTCTAACTGGACATGATGTTATATTGTGTTGAGGCTCTTCTCAGCAGTTCTCCATATTTCTACCATGCTGTCTCCTCAAGGCCAGAGTGTCCTTCCCTCCTCTATCTGCATTCTGTCCATCTCTCTCTTGTTTGTCTGGCTGTCATCCTCTCTTTCTCCTCTTCCAGCCATGCTGTGAATCATCCCCTCCCTCCATACCTCCATCACTCCATTCCTTCCTCTCCTCTCCTAGTGTAATGGCGTGCTGTCTTCCCCCCACACACACACCCCAGCACACACACACACATCCCCAGCAGCTGGTAATAAGGGCCAGATGGAGGGAGGGATGGGGGGATACAGGGAGAGAGAGACAGAGGGATAGGAGGATGGTGGGATGCAACCCAGAGAGCTGTCAGACCTGCAGAGAGAGAGGGGGGGAGAGAGAGAGAGAGAGAAGAGATGGTAAGAGGAGTAGAACGAGGGAGAGGGGATGGCCTATAGGGAGCAACAGAGTGAAAGAGGAAGAGACCCTGTCGTCCTGGTAGCACTTCAAAAAATAAAATCTTAGTAGGATGATATCATTAATAAGATAATATTCAATTCAATACAATGCTTACTTTTTTTGTCTGACAATGTTGCACCTTTGTTTCTGACCCCATAGTCCTCAGTAACCTCTCCTTGTTCCCCTGTCTCTCCCTGTTTGTGTCGTCATGGTATCCGCTCCTGCCAGCTCACACCTGACCATGACCACCTCGCCTCTTCTACTCTACACCTGCCTGCCATCAGCTCATCGACCTGCAGAATAAAACCCCAGCCATCCAATCACTCCTCGCCAGATCCTGGTACAACCACTGTAGTAGGTAACCCTTAGCTTAACTGTAGATTGTAGATGCTTGTGTGGTGTTCCGTTTGCCTGTTCCCTGCCTCCAGAATCACTGCTGCTCGTCGATCCCTTCCCATTTGTTGACGGCTCTCCGGTCACATCACTCTTACGCTCTTGCTCCCTTGCAGCCTAACTTAACCTGCAATAAACATCCTTCTCCCTATTGATTGAGTCTTACATTTGGGTCCACCGCCCATCAATTGGCAAATCAGTTTGCTTATTTTAAGTAATATTTGCCCTATTTTAGTTTTTTTTATTGTTTCGAGAGCTGAATTTTTACAGTATATCACAGATGGATGGGGATGGCTGAAGTGAGCACCACTCAGAGAGGCAAGGCCCAGCATACTGCCCAGCATTCCCTTCAGCCTGGCTTTGTGGGGAGGGTGAAGCTAACGGACATGGTTGCCAAATGAATCAATTGGGCCAAATTAACCTTCTTAAAAAGTTGCTCTTCACAAAAGGCGATGAGATTGAAACCAGAATGTTCAGAACTTGATAAATTGCTTGACCTTGCAGGAATGTTAAGGTCATAAATGTTCAGTGTATGTTGGCTTTGCTGACGTGCAAGTATGTGTGTGTTAGGAGCATGTTCACTTGTGTGTTTGTGTGTGAGTGAAAGAGAGAGGAAAGAAAGTGTTTCTGTTTTTATTATCTCACAACGTAATGGACTTTCAGAGCTGTATTAAGGCTTTGACACACAAACCAGCATGTGCGCATATATGAACACACACACACACACACACACACACACACACACACACACACTATATTGCACATCTCCACTCTGAGACCCAGACAGACTATAAATTGCAGGACTGACTGAGCTCACTCCATGTCCACTGGTTTACATGAAAGGAGTAAACTCACATACTTTTTACAGCACTGGTCCATAGAGAACTGAAAAGGAGGCGTACACTTTGAATATCTGATGCTACTGTACAAGCCTATAGCTAAAAGCTAGCAGCTGAAAACACAATTTCATCCAAAATTTGCAATAACTAACACTAAATCTAAACCGGATGTTCTGTTTCAGACATATTAAGTGCACCATCAACGTGATGTAAACAGATTTGTATGTGTATTGTCCTCATGCACTAAGTCACAACTGGCCCTACAAGATAGGAACTGGAAGGCTTGGCTGGAAAAGTAAATGAGAAAGTTTTACCTTTTCTGACAGCAACCACTGATGCGTCCTTGAGCAAGATACTGTATGTACTGTATCCCAATAACCTCATGGCTGCCTGGTACCACAGAAACTGTCTGTCTGTGAACGTATGAACACGACCTGTTTAGATCCTCACTCTATGCTATATATACTGTATTAGCCCACAGATTAAAATAACTAAAGCAAAAGAATTGAACCAAATAACAAAACAGAATACATGCTTATAAAAACATTGAAACAAAGAAAACAGTTATGAATCATGATAAAAAACAATGACTCAACTGAATGAACAAAAATATATCAACTATCGTGCAATACTGCCAGAATGCATAAACGACAGATAAGGAAAATAAACCCTATCAATAGTGTTGAGGGTAAGGCAGCCCAGAGGGCATTTAGAGGTCAACTCAGCATAAACAGAGACCGCTGCACGATTTATGATGTTTGCTGTCTGCTAATATGAGGGGTCTGTTCACTCTCACAATCAGAATTGCTTTTTGCAGCTTTTCAATCAACCAACCCATGTGGACAATGTTTTTCTTTGAGACTCTCATGTTTCACTCCTGTCGACAAAGAGGCTGTTCTATGACTCACTACGCTAATATAGCTGACTTCGAGGTAAGAAAGATACTCATGAACTCATAAGAGCTCTGAACCCACCCCCTTCCCCCACCCCTGCTTGGAGCTGCTCACAGACATCATAGCGGCTGCTATAACGTAATGGTTGTGTGAGCTGGACAACAAGACTTTTCGCCTTCTCTGGGTCTTGATTGGTAATTGAGAGCAAATCAGGGAGGTTTGTGTCTGTCACTAGCCCGACGTGTGACACTGAAGCATATGCTATGAGGGACAGTTACTTATATGTGGAACCCTTCCTCTCTTCAGCGTGTTGACAGTGGTTACCTGTACCCCAACAGGCCTCCTTTGCCATGAGATTAAACAGCCTCTGTCTCAAGACAGACGCATAAATATTTATTTTTCTATGTTCCAATATAGCTTTACGCATTATGGTCCTAATATTTAAGCGTATTAGTTCCACTAGAGCCTATGTCCTCTCGTTCAACCCTTCAGTTCACTCTTAGGGATTTGTTTTTCCTTTCCTCTGGAGGAAAGAGTGAATGAGGAGAAGGAAAATGCCATAGAATATGCGCTCCTCTATCACCTGTCAAAAGACCTCGAAAGACCTGTGTACTGGATCAATACACAGGATCTAAATCACTGTCAAATGTATTGACCCCTAACCCTCCAAGCATTTTGAAGGTGCCTGATCACAATTATTCCACATAATTTCCTGGTTCATTATGAGACTTTTTCTTGATAAAACTATTTCTTAAATTTTTCGACCATTTCAAGAATTTGACTTATTGCAATATCGATTCATCTTTACGTGTATGCCAAAAACATGGGAATCTCACATAGTCGGTAACAAGAGCAGGTGCTGGCACTCCATGGGATTAGAATCGAGAACAGTGAAGATTAATTGAGGGTTTTATCCTGTTTCTGGTTGACTACAAGCATAATGCTCTGGTTGGTGATGTCAAGCAATGGAAGAAACACTATGGCAATGGTCTTCAACTCTGGTCCTGCATGTTTTAGACATGTCCCTACTCCAACACACTTGATGCAAATGAAAAAGTTGTTATCGGACTTCTGCAGAGATTGATAATGGCCCATTAATTCTGTCACAAAAAATAGGCCCACCTTCAAATGATGGTTGATAGTAACTGCCGCCTCTTATCTTTTGATACTTCTTTGACCATTGTAGTTGGCTGCAATAATTTAAAGGAACATGTAGCCTACTAGATATGTGGCTTATAAAGATTTCCCCTTGCCTTAGGGCAATGCTGTGCTGTAGAGCGCTAATATGCAACATACATTAAAAAATTAATGAAGGAACCAAAAAGAACAAGAAGAGGGGAAACCATCGGGACACATTTTGGCCCACTGGGCTCAGCAGTTTCCCTCCAACCACCCAAAACAATCAAGGAAACTACTGTAAGAGGAAATAAAGCCACAGACAGTTCATGAGCAAACTAGAGCAGGAGTCCCCTTATACTCATACTGACAGGTGGGCCTTGTTACTGATGGGCATGCCTTCTGCGGCTTTGTCCTCCAGCTCTTGAACGCAGGATAGGTGAAATTGGAAACCATCAGGGCAGTGACTCTTATTGTCACAAATAGTACTTAAATGTATAGTCAGCTATTGCAAACAATTTGTAAGTTAATACACGTTTTGTCAAATACACCAAATATCTCCTTGTATTTCGCTATCTTACCATTCTCTGTGCGTGTTAAAAACATTTTCTGATACTTCTACCCAGCCTTGGTGCCATAAATAGGAACATAAACAAAGTGGCAAACACTGCTCACATCAAGAAAGTCATGCTACACTTTGCTTCAGAATGCGTTTTGATGTGTGGAGCAGCGCCGCAGATGAACGGAGGGATATCATTACCAAAAGAGTTCTCGACAATCACTAACCTTGCCTTTTAGTAACTTAAATGCTATTAGCATTATTAAAAGGTTTTCTACTAGCATCTTAGCATGTGACAGCTGAAATGACAACTGTACTTAACTCTTACACTGTGACTGCCGATGTCAGCGCATCTTAAAGACTGCTTGGTAGACAATGGGGGTCTATAGGTTCCATTGCATTATTTATCTGCTCATGTGGAGCGGAGGTGGGGGCTTGTTTTGATGGTTGAGAACATCCATGTTCAGTTTTCAGAATAGTAGTTGATAGTTAGTGATCACTGCTTATCTGCACAAACCACTTTAACACCATGCTAAATGACTCTTATAATAAAATGTAAATAAGATACAGCACCTTTGTAATATTCGAGCGTAGACACCATGCAGCTAAATAGCCTAGCCTAACCTATAGTACAGCCAATTGAAGCTGTCAAACCCAGGTACTACTTCTGTACAATACAAAATGCTGTATTGTGAGTTGCCGTTCACTCTTGGTGTATCAAAGCTGTGACAATAGACAGCGCTTTACTCTCTTTGTGACATGTAGTTCACAACTGCAAAACAGACTTGAAGACAGAACTGAAACAGCAATAAATATTTTGTGTGTGTTTTTCTAGCACTGTTCTGTGGTGTTGCGGCTGGATCAGTGCCCCGCATTTTACTACCATAATGAATATAATCTGGTTTTTACCTGTTTGTCAATATCTTCCTTGTTTACAGCAACGCCATAGGGGACGGTGTTTATACACATGCACTCGCACTCACAATCCACTGCTGACCACTCAACAGCTGCACTGGATTATCTGAGGTCATGTAAAGGCGTGTTGCTCAAGGAGCCCTCGGCAGCCATTTGTAAGGGCATGTGTGAAAGAGAGAAAGGCTTTAGAGAGCCTGCCCTGCAGGGACAAATTGATGTCAAGTGTGTACATACATGCGGATCAAGTGTGTCTTCTCTGTGCACTAAACAACCTGACTGCACACAATGCCCTCTGCTCACTCAAAGTGAAGCCTGAACACAGGCCTATAATCTGGCTCTGTACATATGCACACACACACACAGTCACACCCACACACAAGGATTCACAACATTGCACTCATAGACCTAAACACACATTGTAAACACATTGTCAAACACTGTCAAAAATAATCCCATCCCCTACATCCTGGCTAGCCCCTGTTCCCTTCAGTTGCTCCTCAGCTATCAGAAGAGCTATTGGAAAACTTTATCAATATTCCAGGATAAGTTTTATATGACATTGCTCTTTGTGTTTATTCTGATCACATCCATTAATTATGATTAAATTACTTTGTTTGCAGACAGCTGATGTCCAGAAAAAAGACATCCTGTGATGAAATAATGAAACTACCTTTGAGAACTTTTGCTGTAAGCTGATGGTCTGTTCCACCCTCCATCTCTGTGGTACATTCCTATCTCCTGCAATGCCTCATGGTCCATTAACCTCCTACATGGGACTGCTTTAGAGAGTCTCTTGTCCATAATGCTGTATAACATAAACCCATTGCCTTTGATTGGTAGACATAAACATTGAGTGTGGCTACGGTGCGGTTTGATGCCAGGCCACAACTCAGTGTTGTCGTAACAATGCAGGACAGCCAAGGTCAAACACTGTCCAACCACATGCAGAGCCAGGGAAAGAAATGGCAACAAGACAGAGCAGAAGAATAGAAAGCAGTTTACAAAAAACTATGGTTTTAATGCTGGTGCTGGCTATGCTGTGAAAACACACGCAGGCCTTGTCTACAAAGTACTGGAGCTTGTAATTGTTACATATGCTTTGAGACAACCAACAAGCCCCGTTTTGCTGATGAGGGACAAAGTTGTTATAAGGCTTTGGATTGGCCCACTGTATAAAAAAGGTAATGATTTGTCACCCATCTAACAAGAAACTGGTTTGAGCCAAAACCAACACTCAGTATGTTTCTTTTAATTGCGTAATAGCAGATACAGTAACACGGCATATGACCGGATTCTTCAAGGAATCCATGTGGATTTAACATTTGTACAATTTGTTTTTTATATGAGTTTCCTGTCCTCTCCGGGAACCATCACCTTATCGTGGAGGAGAGGTTTGGGTGCCCCTATGAACCTGAGGACTGTGTTGCTTGGAGCCCGGTGCTCCTGGTAGGGTCTCAGGGGAGGAGCCAGACTATGAATGGTTCAGAAGATCCCCATGAACAACCTAAAAAGAGAAGGAGTTACCCTGCCTGGAGAAAGCCCAGGGCCCACAGTCTGGAGCCAGGCCCAAAGGGCCTCGTTGTGGGGGAAGGAGCCAGAGCTTGTGTGGGAGGGGGAGCACGACCATTATGATCTGGTGGGGCTTACCTCTACGCACAGTCTTGGTTCGGGAACTGTACTCCTGGATAGGGGATGGACTTTATTCTACTCTGGAGTTGTCCAGGGTGTGAGGCGTCGGGGCAGGTGTGGGGATACTCAAAAGTCCCCGGCTGAGCGTCGCTATGTTGCATATTACCCCGGTAGACGAGAGGGTCGCCTCCATACACCTACGGGTTGTGGAGGGAAAAACTCTGACTGTTGTCCAGTACATATGCACTGAACAACAGTTTGGAGTATTTGGCCTTCCTGGAGACCCTGAATGGAGTTCTGTATGGGGTTCCAGTAGGGGACTCCATAGTTCTACTGAGAGACTTCAACATAGACTTATGTAGACTTTTGTGCTAGTCATGGATTGTCTGACTATTTGTCTAACAAACACAATGTTCGAACATAAGGATGCTCATAAGTGTACGTGGTATCAAGGCATCCTAAGGCAAAGTTCGATGATCGATTTTGTGATCATATCATCTGACGTAAGGCCGCATGTTTTGGACACTTGAATGAAGAGAGGGGCATAGCTGTCAACTGATGACAATTTCGTGGTGAGTTTGATCAAGGGGTGGGGGAAGACTCTGGACAGACCTTATAAGCCCTAACGGGTAGAGCGGGTGAACTGGGAACGTCTGGAGGAGGCCCCTGTCGGTGAGATCTTCAACTCACACCTCCGGCAGAGCTTCTCTGGCATCACTGTGGAGGTTGGGGACATTGAACCTGAGAGGTCAATGTTCAAAGCTTTCATTGCAGAAGCTGCAGCGGAGAGCTATGGCCTCAAGGTCATATGTGCCTCATGGTACAAAAAACTTGAACAACGTGGTGGACACTTGGGGTCAGGAAAGCCCTCCGACTGAAGAAGGAAGCCTTTCCGGATACATTGTCCCGGAAGTCTCCGGAGGCGGTTGCAGGGTACCGACTGACCCAAAGGGCTGCAGCATCTGCCGTAGCAGAAGCAAAGAAGCCACCGAGAAAGACTCTTGGTCGGCACCAAAGTGTTTCTGAAAAACCGTCCGCCACCTCAGGAAGGGGAAGCGGTGAACCACGTAAGATGTGTACAGTAAGGAGACTGCTGAACTCAACTGAGGAGGTAATTAGGCGGGGGAAGGAAAACTTTGAGGAACTCCTGAATCCGACTGACACACTCTCTGGGGTAGAGACAGAGCTGGAGGCTAATGGGAGATCATTGTAAATTTGCCTGGGGGAAATCAATGAGGTAGTCCAACGCCTCCACAGTGACAAAGCCATGGGGATTGATGAGATCCGTCCGGAAATGCAAAAACCTCTGGATGTAGAGTGGATGTCTTGGATGACACGCCTCTTCAATATTGCATGGAAGTTGCAGAACAGTGCCAAAAGAGTGGCAGGGGTGGTGGTTCCCCTCTTCAATAAGGGGGACCAGAGAGTGTGTGCCAACTATAGGGGTATCACACTACTCAGCCTCCCTGGTAAAGTCTACTCTAAGGTGCCGGAGAGGAGGGTTCGGCCGATTGTCAAACCTCATATTAAGGAACCACAATGCGGATTCTGTCCTGGTCGTGGAACAATGGACCAGCACTTTACTCTCGCAAGGACCCTGAAAGGGGTCTTGGAGTATGCCCTTCCAGTCTACATGTGTTTTGTGGATCTGGAGAAGGCATATGACCGGGTCCCAGGAGATAGTGTGAGAGGTGCTGCAGAAGTGTGGGGTGAGGGGGCCCCTTTAAAGGCCAAACCAATCCCTGTGCGTCCAAAGCGAGAGCTGTGTAAGGATTCTCTGCAGTAGTTCTGACTCATTTTTTGTGGAGGTTGGTCTCCGCCAGGGCTGCGCTTTATAACCAATCCTGTTTGTGATTTTCAAGGACAGGATATCAAAGCATCGTCATGGTGGGGAAGGGTTGTGGTTTGGTGGCCTGGGGATCTCATCGCTGCTTTTTGCAGATGATGTGGTCCTGATGGCATCATTGGTCTGTGACCTCCAGCACTCACTGGATGTGGCTAGGATGAAGATTTGCACAGCAAAATTTGAGAACATGGTTCTCAGCAAGAAACCAAAGAGTGCCTACACCAGGTAGGGAATGAGTCCTTACCCCAAGTGAAGGAGTTCAAGTACCTCAAGGTCTTGTTCGCAAGTGAGGGGACATTGGAGTGAGAGATTGGCCAGATAATCGGAGCAGCAGGAGCGGTATTACACTCACTTTACCACACCATTTTGACAAAAATAGAGCTGAGCCAGAAGGCAAAGCTATATATCTACTGGGCAATTTGTGTGCACACCCTCACCTATGGTCATGAAGGGTCATGACCGAAAGAACAAGATAACAGGTACAAGCGGCCAAAATATTTTTTCTCAGTGTCTCCCTTAGAGATAGGGAGAGAAGCTCAGCTATCCGTGAGGAACTCGGAGTAGAGACGCTGCTCCTTTATTTTGAAAGGAACCAGTTGAGATGGTATGGGCATCTAGTAAGGATGCACAGGCACTTCCGTCTGGGAGAAGTTCTCGGGGAAGACCCAGGACTAGGTGTAGAGATTATATATCCTGGCCTGGGAACGCATCGGCATACCCCAGTCAGAGCTTGCTAATGTGGCCTTGGAAAGGGAATTTTGTGGTCCCTTGCTGGAGATGCTGCCCCTGCGACCCAACTCCAGATAAGCAGGAGAAGATGGATGGATGGATAGATGGATAGTACCTATAGCCTTCCTGAACGATATCCAGGTTTCCTAATTTAAATAAAATGTTTAATTCCCTGACTCTTCCCTGACTTTCACTGACTAAAAGTCTGAATTTCCATGACCTATATTGATTGAAAAAACAGGCCACCAATGTATGTATAAAAAACCTATAGACAGCATTGCAAACTGAATAGAATGTTATCTTCAGCAAAGGTACTACATAAGTGGTTAAACTGGCTTTGTAAAGAAGGGGGGAATCTATTTATGTGGGGGTCTGGAGGTCCTCTCCCATAAAGGTTTTAGCATCAAACATATAATTTTACAGCATTCTGGTCAATTCTAAAGCATCAATTTGTGCCATAGAAATATGGTGGACATGGTGGTCTTCAAAATCCAGGCACCAAGTGACAAAATACTGTGTAATGCAGTACAGCTCTTATGTATTATTTCAAATTATCCTCCATCAACTTTTCTCATTTTATCCTGCTGAGTGAAATAACTGTGTGCTTCACTCTTCTGTCTTATTTTGTGTGATTTGTTTGGGAAAGTAACATACTCTTTTGCACATCACTGACAATATGGTACATATTCACGTTAGTGTGCACATTAGCATGACTTGTTTAGACCTCTCATTGTAATTAAGATGAATGGAAAATACAATGTAAGCATGCTGCAAATCAAATTAACTGATGATTCAACCAAAATACATATAAAATTCCCTGACTTCCCTTGTCTGGAATAGATTGTTTAAAATGATATGATTACATTCCAGAAATTACATGACCCATTGGAACCCTGGATATCCTTCTGTTTTGTGATTTTGACACAAAGCAACAAGCAATAATTTATTGATTTGTGCAGTTTTAATTGATAACGGAGGCCTAGTAGTAGTGACAGCATGTGAGCACCACTGTTGTCTGGTCCGGACATTGCAATGACAATACATCGATCCAGCAGCACAATATGATCACTGTTCACTGGTAGCATGACAGACTATGCTTGCCAAAGCAGAAGGCTCACTTGGAAAGTGAAAGAAGGCACAATGCACCTTTCTTCCTCAGGGCAAACTTTTGTATGTTATTTTGTATGTAACCATATAAAACACAGTTAGGTCCATGTTAAACTTGCGGTTTATTGGCATCAGCTTGAGTGAGGACAATATTGAAAGTTGACAAGGCACATATTACATAATTTCAGTTTCTCATCAAAGTAAAACCTGCATATGCATGCGTAGCATATTGAATCCGTCAGGGTTGATGGCCCTGCCATGCTTCCTGGGGTTTCCCTTCAATCATTTACTCATCTTGGACTGTCTGTGTCTTGTCATTACACACACCTGGTGCCCATACCCCTTATTAGCTAGAGTATATGTAGCCCTCTGTTTCTCCCTGTCTTTGTTGGTTATTGCTTCCTGTACTGGTTAGTGTTTTTGTATTGTTTTTTATTAAACTCAACATTGTTATATCTCCAACCTGCATTTGGTTTCTGCCACCCCCACTCAGCCGTGACAGAATAACCAACCACCAAGAAACCAGCAGGTTGCTTTATTTTCATTGTTTTTGTTTTGCGAGGAGTGTTTGTAGCCATGGTCATGCTAGGTGGATGCACATGGCCATGGATGGAGCGAGAGACGCCCGAGGAGGAGGACTGCCGTCTCAATGCCTATTTTGGCTATGCATACTCCCTGCAGCAACCAGGAGGGGTGTACGTGAGCAGTGTAGACTGGTTCTTCGACCCCCTCTCTGACTTCTTTGACGACTCTGACGCGGAGGACTACTCCGAATCATAGGAGTTCAACTACACCCCAGGGGACGTCCTAATATGGGACTTCATACTGTTGAGGCTAGTCCCGGTGTTTCCCGAGACAGGTGGGGAACAAAGCTCCCCACCACGGGGTTCGTAGCCTGCTTCCACACCTGGTCCGGCTCTGCCCCTGAGGCCTCCCCAGGAGAATTTTGGGGAAGGGCTAAGGGGGTGTCCAGGGACGGCCTCAGAGCACCCTGAGGGGAGATCTCTGGGCACAGGCCTTGGGTTGCTCTCAGAGCTGGGGCCTGTAACAACATCCCTGCGTCCAGTGCCAGCACCTAGGCGCAGGGTGTGTCCATCTGTGCAGCAGCCAGCACCTCCCGCCAGCTGTGAGGTGGACCAGCAGCATTCATTGCCAGCACCTAGGCCCAAGGCGGGCCCACCTGCACAGCAGCAGATACCCCCTGCCAGCTCTGGGAAGGAGCTGCCGGTACGGTCTGCTGCCATGGAGCCCGTGTACTGGCTGGAGCCAGAGGAAAGGCCTCTGCCCCCGGAACCCGTGTACTAGCTGGAACCCGAGGACTGGCCTCCGCCCCCGGAGCCTGTGGACTGGCTGGAGCCCGAGGAAAGGCCTCCGCCCCCGGAGCCCATGGACTGACTGGAGCCGGAGGACTGGCTGAAGCCCCCGGAGCCTATGGACTGGCTGGAGCCCGAGGACAGGGTCCTGCCTCTGCCTTTTCTCCCAGAGTCGGCCCTGCGTCCCCTAGAGTCGGTCCCGCCTCTGCCTCTACTCCCAGAATCGGCCCCGCCTCTGCCTCGTCTCCCAGAGTTGGACTAGTGTCAGGGTTTGATGGCCCTGCCATGCTTCCTGGGGTTTCCCTTCACTCTTTTACTCATCTTGGACTGTATGTGTCTTGTCATTACACACACCTGGTGCCCATACCCCTATATCCGTGTCCCCACAGAGAGTGTTACATTTAGCTAACTTAAACATGTATAATAATGTAAAAAATATGTTATCTTGCCAAGCACGTTAACACTGTTGCTGACTACCTTAACATGACAGCAGTGATGTTCAACAGAGTCTCCTGATGCAACTGTTGATGCTTTTGGCTAATTGGGGTGGTTGGGGCATAACATTCATAATATATATTGATTATAAAATACTATTGATACAGATAAGATATATTTCGAAAATAGCACATTTGGCAACTGATGAATAACGGTGAATCTAAATGGGTGGCGACCAGAAGTAGGAAAGTATTAACTAGAACCAATTTAAATATACCATAATATGTTTATTTTACTCAGATACTGGACTAAAGACATCTAGGAAAATTGGTGAAACTGCTTTTAAACATGCAGTATTAATTAACAAGATTTTGTAATTTTGTATTGAGAATGAAGCTAGAAAAAATACTCAGGGATTTTGTTCAAAATAATACTTGGTGTTGAGAAACTAATTGAGTTGAAGTATAAAATGGTGAGTGGAAATTCTAGCCTAAGTTTTTTCATTGCATTAAAGCTAATTGTAAAGTACTTGTTGTAGATTGTATTTGGCTCATTGCATTTAGAGGTGGCTAATACACATGTATGTTATATATATACATATATATATACATACATATATATATATATGTATATGTATATGTATGTATATGTATATGTATGTATATATATGTATATATATGTATATGTATATATATGTATATGTATATATATATATATGTATATATATATATGTATGTATATGTATATGTATATATATGTATATGTATATGTATATATATATATATGTATATATGTATATATATATATGTATTTATGTATGTATGTATGTATGTATGTATATGTGTGTATGCGTATGCATTTCTGTGTATGCATTCTCCTTATCAAATGGGTGTGTGTGGGAGGATTTCCCACCTTTATATAAACAGGCCGCCACATACAGTACCCGGGTGAATGAAGGGACGATTCTCTCCCATGTTTAGGACTCCTGTTTCACTGCTCTTATCCGTCTGTCTTTCTGTTCATTTGTCCCATCAGCTACAGTTAGCAACCTCACACAAGCGAGGCCTTGCTGATTAAAAATTCCCTTTTCTGGCCATTTAACAACAGCTCTAGTTTATTTAGAAGGGACGTAATGCATGAATTGAGCGTCCACAGGGACACTTGATCCAACCAGATGAATGATGTCTTCATTGACATCAGGCTAGAACGCTGTCTGGCCTGTCAGTGGCTCATGGGCGTGGCCCTACATTTGCATAACAGTCCTGGCAGATGTCCGAGAAGGGGAGGGATGTTGGTTGCCCTGCACAGTATATTTTGCTGTATCTCTTTGGTCTGTCTTTTTTGAAGTAAATGTTTGTTGTTTTGGGTCCGGTTGAAACTGAATGAGGCCTTTTCAGACCTAAATAGCGATGTTTTGATCTAAGTTTGACAAAGTTTTGATGTAGCCTATAGAAACTATG
Source organism: Forbesichthys agassizii (assembly GCA_026546735.1). Lineage (NCBI taxonomy): Eukaryota > Metazoa > Chordata > Actinopteri > Percopsiformes > Amblyopsidae > Forbesichthys > Forbesichthys agassizii. The sequence continues at coordinate 14,509 of JAODLL010013080.1, read as the reverse complement.
CAGACATATATAGTAACTTCATGGGATGCTGGGGAATACATATTTAAAATACAATTGTAATTAAATGTAGTCTTTTTTGGTTTTATTGTCTGTAAGTCACTTCATAACTCTTCACTGTCCAAATAATCCTTATAATGAATACCTTGTAATTAATAGTAGCCTATACAATACCTCAGAAGACAAGATTAAGATAAGACTACACTTCATAACTATGCTATGTAGGCTAACAATCAGATATATTGAAGCCTCAGAATGAATATTCAAGCAGAGAAATGGCCTGCTAAAAGCCTCGCCTTCGTAAATTGCTGGAAACGGTAAGTGTGTGTTGGTTGTCCCGCTGTGTAGCGTCACAAGGGAAATATCTTTATCAAGGCTTCTGTTATTCCACACTGCTCTGCTCTCCTACGCTCGCTGCCTCTCTGATAGACTACATTGCTTCTTATAAACTGTCCATGGTCCATAAATTGTGCAGCGGCGAGCATAACACCGTGCACTGTGCCGGCCTGCAGAGACATGCCGCCCTCCGCCCCCCGGCTGAGGTTTTCTTAGTAAATCGCGCGATGCGATCTCAGGGTATAGGAACGACGACGAAAAACTAATTTGAGTTTTAAATAGGCCCTACATCAACGTGGTGTTTCTCACACAACTTTGCACAGACGATGTTATAATAAATAAGATGTTGGTATGAAAAGGATGTGTTAAAACAAATAATAGCTTATGCCTTTCTGGTTCATGACTGATAGCTATAAAAGCATTAGGCTACACTCGCTCAATAAGCTATAATATTGACAAATTAACAATAATAAAGTTAATGAAATAGCACACAAATATGTTGAAATATTTGTGTAGGAGAAATAATGTTATTGGTAATATGTGATGCTTACCGCGCGCACGCACACACACACACACACACGCACACACACACGCACGCACGCACACACACACACACACACACACACACACACACGCATATACACACACACGTAAATCCCCAAATACTTCATAGAAACACTATTCTCTATGGTTGCAGCACGATTAGGGAAAACGACAAAAGTTGCCCTAAAGAAGGTGTGATTAGTTTATACTGGATTTACACTTGATTCCTCAAGTTACTGAAGTCATCAAAGGTGTTTAAAATGAACGATCACGACAAACCAATTAAAACAACGATTTGTATTGTGTTTTTGTAGGGGAGACCGGAGTTGGTTGTCACTCTTTTTACTCTTGTAGCATTTCTCAGCACCAGTAAATAAATACTGTATTCCCCGCTTAAATAAAGGTGAACTTCATCGGGAAAGTATATGGTTGCGCGAGTGTCGCTCTTAAACAACCACTCTGCTTCACACTTATTGGTGCGTCTCTACCGAGAAAAGCGCTATGATTAACACGCACTTTGTCATCTTGCGCGGAAACGCGCGTCACCAGTTGACAGGGTGAGACATTCTCCAAACCCAGCACCGATGAGAGACTGATAAATATTCGCGCAACAAGATTATCTTAAAGGGCAACCGCTTTAAATTAAAAATATATAGGCTATAAGGTTACGCGATATGTATTTGGGGAAATATATTTTTTATCAATATAAAGCTGTCTTACTTGAAATTTGAAAAAACTAAACTGTGACAAACTAGGTTATATTGCTTTAGGCAGCATCAATTTCTCGACTATGAAACGATCAATCATTGCAAAATGTGTTATATTCCTGATGGTTCCTTAATATCATTTTAATATATGCAACGATATATTTGTTGCTATTATAGAATAGAAAATGGTATTATAAAGTTAATTTTCAACATTTAATGTAAATGGTCAATCTTGTTTTTATATTGCACTTCAGTTAGACTACTTTAAATTAAACATATGAGGATTGGTGAGGTATATTCTGTATAAATAAACCAATGTTCTGACATGTGTTGGGGTTTAGAATATATTTGAGTGTTATAAAAACAAATGTGATGTGGTTCATTCTTTTCACTTTGTTTAGCCTACAACATCGGAATGATAGCTTCCATGCTTATTTGCTCAGTAAATGTCTACCTTTTCATAAACGTATTAAATAAAATATTAAGAAAATTAAATTAAATCGTTTTGAAGTTGGTATAATAATAATATTTAATAATATTAATAATAATAATAATAAAAATAATAATAATAATATAGGTATTATTATTATTAATGTTAATATTATTCTTCTACTACTACTACTACTACTAATAATAATAATATTAATAATAATAATAATAATGTTTAAATATTCATACTAAGAGCATTGCGAGAAATGCTTTGTCCAATAGTAGTCTGTAGCTAATAAATCCTCACCAGATACCAATTGTGTTGGCTTTGGTACACCTTCCACACACAATTGTGTGCGCGCCTCCCACCGACCTAATTTCATCCCAATCCCATACCTTGATAGGGATCTTCCTGTGCACCATGGCCGTCCACGACAGTTTGGCCTTTTCCCGCCTCTAAATAAGTTTAGTCAGTTGCAGTTTTTAATAGAACATATGTGGTTGTGTTATTGTGACGTAAAACCACATATCCGGAGAGCTGATTGGCTTTCTGAGAGAATTAAACAGCGACTGATGTCGTCTGCCTGCAGGTGGGGGACAAAGGTGCATGCCTATGTTATCCTCAATATTGCATCCGGGAAACTCATTCCTTCCCTGAATGACATCAGCAGGTCCTGGTTGGTTTCATGCCAAGGTCAACTTCTGGAGAGGTACGGAGCTATATGTACATGTATGATGGGAGATGATGACAGCACCAGGCCGGTTATATTTTGCAGTTGCCCCGGGGTAACAGGACTGACAAAGCCAAAGGGGACTGAGAGTCTCTTGTTTGGCCAGAAGGCGTCTGCAGAAAACACCGGATATAATTTCTTACCGCATATGAACATGCCGATGCGGCCACACTGTGCCATAGCCTCGCGTCACGACGTCGTGCGTAATAACACAACTCCTGATTTCCTCGACTGTATATCTGTTACTCTGATAGGGCATTCCCGCCTTACACTATACTGTAGCTATATGTCTGGCACGCACCATCATGCATGTCTCCAAACTCTGCAGTCTTAACCGATGACAGCCCCCCTCGTGCGTCATGACGCGCGACGCGTTCGAGAGCAATATTACAGGAGTCGCAATACCCAGTTCTCTTAGACACTGTCAGTGTCAGAAAAGCTGTTGTTACTTCTGATAATTAAAAAATATGTGTAATGATATATCCTTTAATAAACCGAAGTGGAAGGCATGTGACAAAGTTATTTAAGTTTGGTGAAATAGTTTGAATATTTAAATTTTAACAAATGTATTACAGCGTTTGTAAATGAAATACGTTACATTCTTAATAAACTAATATTAATCTATCTGGTAATTACAATTAATAACTATAGGCAAAATGTCATTATTCTAATTAAGTTTCTGAATGCTGCATTGTCGTCAGCGTGTGTAAAAATGTGCGTGCGTGAGTGCGCACGTGAGCAATCACGTCGTTATTGCTTATGGTCACTCGGAGAGGGAAGGTATCGCATTTGTTTGACGTGAGTCTTTAGCCAAACTCTCTCAGACCTCTGAAACACGATATCATGACTTCATCGCCGACTGCAACGTCCGTAACAATCACTTTTCCATCGGTGCCCCAAAGACCATTTAGGAAAGTATTTTGAAAAGGTTTCAAGGGAAGATGGAGGAAGGGGGGGGGGGGGGGGTTGGAGGCTGCCTAAAATAAATAAAATAGTTAGGCTACTTAATTGTTTAAATAGGCCAATCACGGCATACTGCTATTCCCACAGTAGCGAAATAACTAAAATGTGTGGTAACCCATAGGCCTAGAATTATAATTTTCCAGATACAATAACTAGGCTAATATCATAACATAACATAACATAATAGTTAATCACATTCCGTCACTTCCTCCTTTCACTTGCTTTTTTCGTATTATCTTCAATGGCTCGGGGTTAAACAAATTAAATCCATTTGTTTTCTTCTGTGAAATCTCAGCGGAAACGTAGGCCGTTATATGCGGCAGATAACAAGGGGGGCCATATCATGTATTAAACGGACAAACAGCAATCCCGGCTCCTCGTGACCCCTCGATGCTCCGCTCGACTCCATTGATCACCGCCCCTCTCCCCCTCCTTATGAGATAATGCAATTACAAACATCAATAAGGAGCTGCGAGGGGAATCATTATATGGTGACAGTGATAAATGATACTGCAGAAAATAGCGGGCTACTCTCAAACAATCCTTGCGCCCAAGGGGCTTTTGAGGGCCGGCCCCCCAGTCGCCAAGGAGACAGATGACATCTAAAATGGCCCCAGCAGTCCTCCTCTTTCTTTCTTCTGCTCTTGTTTCTAGCCACCAACACATTTTCTTCTCTTTTCTCAACTTCTTTTGTTTCTGAACCAGATGCTGCTGCAACATTTGCACTATGGGTTTAAAGCTTGCTGAAGATTTGATACAGTGCATTTTTAGACTACTTTTTCTTTTGTCCATGTCTTCATTGATTTCATACATCTTGTAATAATTATATGAATAATAAGTAATGTGTGCACGTTGATAGGCTACAAGGCTATAAGGCATATAGAGTCCTACCCTACTAGGCTATATTACAAATTCAAAATGAATTTTTACCAACACAACCCATTGATAATCTATACACGAACTATATACGAATTAATCACTTAAATTTTTATATTACATTTCCGGCTTTGGCTGGAATGTTAGAATTAAACCTATAGGTTAGAGATACAAAAAAATATTTAAAAGTATAATTTTACATACATTTCTAAACTAAGTGAGGAAAAAATATATATAATCTGTAATATATTTTATTTGCCTTGCATTATATCCATGTACATCTAAACAGAAATCTATATAGTAGCCTAACAGTAACAAACTGGTCATACACATACTGAAATATCATAACCTTCAGGGCCGAACGCTATCATTCGTTATCTTTTCAGGATCATGCATGGCGCGCGCATTGTTGCTGTGAAAGGAAGGCAGGCTTGTGAGGCCACCTACACGGGTCGGTAACACATTTATCCACAATACATTACTTTGACAGTTCATTTCGCAGCATGTGCACCTTTTCTGCACACACTTGCTGCAAATAAAAAGCCAGCTGATTGATTGTAAATGCACTCTGTAAACATTATATAGGCATACACACACTTTAGGCCTAAATATTATTAAGAATGTGTCAATAGTACGAATCTCAATTTATTTAAATTCAAATATTACATGTAAACGTGGCATAGATTAACCTAGTCTAAAGCCTTTTTTTTATCTCCGCATATTGATAAAAACAAAATCTATTAAACCCTGTCAGTCAGTGCTTTGACGGCACGGCTATTCAAACAAACACCAAAGGCTCAAATTATTATTACTATCTGTAAATATACAAATATATGAATGGACCTACATAAACCACGTTTGTGAAACAAAATATTTACATCAGAGAGACAATGTATCCTCACAACACAAAATAATGTTGTTCGCACTAGACTACAATGAACAGTATCAGTACTCAAATTTTAATCCGCCATTTATTTTATTTACCGTCATTAAGACTAAGTAATTTTTATGTCCGTGAGTAGGCTTAAATGAGGAGCGGGCGTTGTGATGACGCCTAAAAAATATTCTCATATGGACAGTTACTCAACTTCCCTAAAGAGGGCAGTCAAACATGGGATTTATTTTTTAAAAGTCCCCATGGTCTCCACAGCTCCCAGCGGCGAGAGTTTCAGGAATTCACATTTCGTCTCAGAGGTTTGCATTTTCCAGCTATGGCGGAGAAGCGAAGCAATCAAAGCGACTCCGCGGTATTTTTAGGATTTTTTTGTAATGTGTAAAACGCATTCACTTTGGCAAAGGCAATAAAAACACAATAGATGCAACCGAACCAGACAACAGGAACACGAGAGAGTGAATAAGTAGAGAGAGTATTAATTTATATGTTATGTATAAACAGGCGCTCTCTTGTTCGCCATGCGATCTTCAAAATGGAAAACAGAGTTGGGATTCAGTGTGCCTTCTGAAATGTATCAATTAGACGACAAAACGTCCAAACGTGCATATAGGCATATATACTGTAGGTATTTTCTATAGAGTAGCTATGTCAGTTCAGCCTGACTGGTGAAATACATTGTACTTACACTCATACATTACGAGAACTATGATTCGTGTCCTTTTACTCCGGGAAAAAGGCGTTATGGAGCCCATGTTAGTGGCACTTTTATCTTAATGCATTTTAAATGATGGATAATTTACTCTCCTTGCCATATTTTCTAAAATGTCTGCCTCACTTCCAAATTTGCAGAAAACTTTCGAGTACTGACTATAATCCACATCCAAAATTTCTGTAGGAATCATTTGAACTGTAAGGCGCATTTCACTTAAGGTTTGTAGATAATTTGAGTATAAGATACATGTCACTGATTGGCGTATCATATTGGAGGGGGGTGTATGTTTGCATAATATAGCTCCTAAAATAAAGTAATATATTTTCCATTTGTTGCTACCGGGAAGATAACGCAAGTCTGTTTCTCAGTGCTATTGATCAACATGCATTTATTTACAACAAAGATACATATAACCTTCAAAGTAAAAGTGTAATAATCATGACACATCTTCAAAAGGAATCTAGCACACACATTTTCAGTTTTTCCTTCACTCAGGCCTCATGCTAAGTGCTATCATCATGTAAATGAGTGGATATTTTCTTCCCATATCAGTTAGTCCTTTAGCATTGATATTAGCCTATGCTAGCCTTTAAAAATGAACAAGTGCCACTTTCCATGACATTATGACTTTCCTTGTCATAATGTCAGTACAAGCATTCCCACTGTCATCCAAACCACAGACATCCAAAATAAAAGCCGTTGAGAATCGGCAAATTGAACGACTTGTCGGTTTATTTGCTTTTTTTCCTTTTGAAACCATAAGGTGATTTAATGATGGTGGTTTGTGTGTGTGGGAAGGGGGGGAGGGTAGGTCAATGTTCATGAAGAAATTGCACACACACATAGTGTGGAAAAAAAAAAAAAAAAAATTCACATCCTTTAAAAAAGAAAATCTATTAGAAACATCATAATAAGCAGAACAATACAATAGCATTTACAATACATAAATTCCCATTTCACGTGAGAGTCCAGCATATTTTTTACACCAGTATACAGTGTGTATTCATCCTCCCCTCTTTTTCCACACAAGGAGTTGATATAGTTATAATCAATCTTTCGCTGTCTATGCTCTATCGCTCTCTTGCATTTTTCCCTCTTCGTCGCATAGATCCTATATATATATATTTATATATTTTAAGGGCACCTCTTTCGCCTCGTCACTCTCCTGTTAATTACAGACATCAGGTCCTGTGTGGTCCAATACCATCAACTCCACATAAAAGTCTGGTTCATTTGTCATATCAGGAGTTTTATATTACCAGGTGCTATGTTCGCCAGGGACCTGGCCAACAACCACTCTCAATCTCAATCATAGATGGAGGATTCCTCTTGAAACAAACGGCCGGGAGGGAAAGGACAGGATTGGCCCGCTTGAGAGGAAGGGGGTCGGGTCCAGGGAACATCTGAGCAGGTTGGTTGGTTACTGAGGCTGGATTGTCTTCTGTACCGGGTGGCTGGAACTTGTGGAAGTCCTCCACAGTGCAGGAACAAGGCGAGTTTCCCGGGTCTCAGAAGTGGACAGGGGCGGGCCATTGGATGGAAGTAGCTAGGAGGTCCCACCCCCATGCTCGGCAGGCCTCTGAGAGAGTTGAATCCCCTGGTATGGCCTGCAGCTCTGGGGAAAGACAGAGGAAAATAGGCCTGATCAGCAGTGATATTTTTACACATAAGTGCAGACAGACTCAAACATAGCTGATCACACAGCTGTATTAAGACATATGGACAATCCTTGATGTGTGCCCACACATTTAAATAACAATGTTGTTTTTATCTGAAGCTCAGAATGATTAAGCCCCTCCCACAGCTCCTGCCCACTCCTATCTACCGCTTCAATTGCATCTGCATGCAGAAGGTTTTAGATGATAAACATCACATTATAAAGAACAAACTGGGTTCTGGTGCTGCTTTATTTTAATTAGGAGTGTATACATTTTAAACTCATATAAAAGCACTTAATATAGTAACAATGATAGTAATCACATCTCAGATACATAATATTTATCTGAATATTCCAGATGATGGAAGCTTGCATGTTGTTTGTTCCTGGGACTCTCAAAGTTACAGTTAAAAATGCAACAGAGACGAATAATCATTAATTTAATATGACTGCAGATCACTAGAGTCTTCAGAAACCTATTTACGTTTGCAGGCCTGTAATGTGAATGCAGAGGGTAGGGAAAGCAGCATGCATGTAACTGGTACTGGTGTTTACACTTCAAGCAAATGTCCCAGTAACGTAGGTCAGTACCAACCAAGCCTGTCCCATAATAGGGTTGTGTATGTCTATCACATGAAGGATTTAGTGAGTTAATCCTATACCCTTGCTAAGGCTACTTTAACAGTTGGAGAGGACTTACAGAGCAAACAAACATCAACTTGAAGTGATACTAAAAAGCCAGTACTTAACATTTCCAGGATAATCTCTTAAACCAAGCTACAAGGAAACTCAAAAATAGCCTTTTAATAACCATTGAATTGTTTAAAGTCAGCAGCCTGACCACAATATTAAAGCAAAAAAACAGCTATAAAACATATAACTAAATCAGATTCTGGTTGTCAAAATTCATAGGCAGACTGTGGCAATGTATAAGAAAGAGTTAAAAGTCAAACAAATATTACTTTGCTTAAACTTCTTTCATACTGCATGTCAATCCAAACTTAAAATCTAGCCTAGTATAAAGTCCGGACTGTAAATTGTGCAAAGCTCCACTATATAGCTGCAGACCATCTCAGGGCCTTCAAATGATGACAAATGAGGCTACGAAATCTATCTTCACCCCTCTTCTCCTCCTACACATTTCTCTCTCAAAGCAACAATAGCCGCCTATGCTCTCTGTGGCTGGAGAGTGGCGCTGAGCACCCGCAGCCATTGTTTCTGAAACCATAGACGAGAGGTGAGGCTCATGCATGTCACCTGACACCTCCCGGGGCTTCTCCACGCGTGTGCCGTCCACACAAAGGAGACCCGAGAGGGAAGAGAGGAGGAGACAATAGCAGGCACAAGGAGCTAGAGAGTGGAGACAATGGAGGAGTGGACGCAAGGTCGCTGGTTTGCTCCCATCTTCATGTGTCAATTTTCACCTGGGAAAAAGACTGAGGTGAGATTTACCTAATGCTGTGAAAGATATGCTAGGCAAGCACCAATAAATAATACGGAGTGGCTTACAGTGCATAACCAGATGGGATATGGACTCGTTGTGGACACATTGGGCCCTATAAAAATCAAAGCACATGCAGCGCAAATTGGATTTAGGACTTGTCCATATCCACGTTTGCTATTGTCGGTGCGCCGGGTGCATGGTTCAAAAGGGTTGGACTTACTCTCTTCATTAATTATGGGTGGGTTTTGGGCGTAACATACAACAAACCAATCCGAGTATCATCTCCCATTCCTTTTATAAAACAGGGGTGCTTGCGTCATAGGTGAATTGATATTATACCAGCAGGTTTGTGAAAGAGCTGAATCAAATTATCTAGGCAATAGCTAAATTCCTAAAATATGTTTATGTAGGTTACACACTAATGATTTTTCACATTTTACTACACGTTTTATCCTTTGCATATATGTGTAGTCATGCACGTCCATGTATGTGTAACAAGCAGACTGTACACACATTGTCCACCTGCCATAGGCGATACTATATTTACAAGGCTCCTTGCGCTGACTTTAGACCAGGTTTTTGCTGCTCAATCACATAATCACATTCCGCTGCCTAAAGATAGCAATGCGCCAGCAATGCGCTAGTCCACACCTCACGTTTAAACCAACACACCCACCGGCGCGCATGTGTGCAAGTGCATTTGCTATTTAGACAACGTGAGCGCTGGACGGAAGGATGATAACTGCGTCGGTCTGAAACTAGCAAAGATTCTTGCGTTCCCACTTTGCACTTTGTGCCGGGTGTAAGATAGGGTCCATAGGCGGGACCCTATCGGGTGTCAATTTTGTGACCATTTTATTGCAAGAGAGACTCGTTATACCACCTGCAGAACAGCTTACAGCTACATGTTCGCTAGCTGGCTAGTAGTTCTGTAGCCTATTCATGTACACAGTAGTGGAGAGCTTCCAGTGGCCATAAACATATTTCCGCAATCCATGTGAAGGCCCTAATGAATGCTACAGTATGTGTGTTTAAAACAACACACATACGGTTTTTCACTGAATAAACCAATCAATACATTGAACTTCTGTCCTCTTTTCTCAATCTCCGAGGGATTTCCAGTGAGTCCACATTAACGGGGAAACACATTCACATATCCAATACAAGGGCCACGAAACCCCCGCCAAGATTTGTTTTTCTTAACCATTCATTAATAGTATGTTCAGCTATCAGAAGAAAAGAGGCAGAGCGAAGATCTTGACCCCTTAGTGGAAGGTTAACAAAGTTGCGCTTAATGACTGAAGCAATGAATCATGGGACAAAGGGCTTCCAGCCAGGACTGGTAACCAAGGGGTTACAGATAGTATTCACTCGAGCATTCCAACCCAACATTTTGGAAAGCTCTAAATGGGGAGGGCCAGCAAAAATTCCCTCCACCCTGCACCGTAATTAATTCTTCCAGCCGGTGCTAAGTATTGTCCTGAAGTGAAAATGACAGTTTTCAGGGCCTGCTCCTGGCTCATTTGGTGGAAGAGGGAAAGCACAGCTAGCATAGCAAGAGAAAGGGGGCAGGGGGTCATAGCCAAGTCATTCTCAACACCATCGAAGGCACTGCTCCCTTCTGCTTGACTTGCTGGCCTTCATGTCTGCTGATAGGTGTATTTTTTCGCAAGGGGATATAAACTCGGTAGTCATCATTTGTTAGAAAGCATATCACTTCTCACTAAGCAGGACTAATTGGCTTTAGTTTTAACTAATGTTGCAGTGACTTTTAGGTACACCTCCTGTATTGGGTCTCGACACAATAACCGCTCAATTTAGCCCCGCGGTAACAAACCTCAATCCTGCTAATAAAAATTGTGTATAAAATATAATGAACCTGTGCTCTCCTAATCAAATGAAATAGTGTTTTTCCCCACTCTTATAATAACCTATTCATTGAATTGGTCATGAAACAATATACCACATCACTTACATCTAATTGACCTAGAAAGTAAAAATGAAGCGAGACAAGCTAGGAGGAAGTGCACAGACATCTGCCTCCCTCTTCCTCTCTCTTCCTCCGTTCCATGTTTTCTGTCCCACTCTGACTCCCTCTGCCCCTCCCTTTTGTCATGTACTCCTGATCCATCCCTCTCTCCCTCTCTCTCTCTGCCCCTAGCTGTGGAGCACACACGGTTCTCTGGTGGCCCAATTACCACATTCAGCAGGCAAATTGAGGCTGTTTAAGCGACGTCTGCTGGGAAGGCTAGCAGCTGCTGGAGACAGGCTGCGTGGACACAGAGAGCCAGCCTGGATGTTTACATACATACACACACACACACACACACACACACACACTAAAGTGCACAGACAGAGAAACAGAAAAATATGTGTCCTCACACAAGCACACACACACATACTGTAGAGAATCACACAAAGACACGTCTAGCCATTGACACATACACACACACGTAACACCCACACAATAACATGCTAACATGTAACACCATTACACACACATACACAGATGAACACACAACATGCCAAATGTGTGAGTCAAAGCAGGATGCTCCCTCTTTATTTTGCCTTCATACAGTAAACAAAAACAGAACAGTATAAATGCACATATGTGTGTGTGTCCTTTGAAAAGCACCACACACACGCATGCGCGCACACGCACCACACACATACATGCACGCACGCACTATGTGGTGGGTTAATGGTCTCTATTTTTGTAAACTGAATAAGTCAAATCCATTGGTCACACTTGTGCTGATGGCATATTTAATTTGGATCTAGTCAATTAGGCCCAGCTAAGCTGCATGGACTGCTGGCGACCATCGCTCTAGACTAGTTTATGTCCCATCCTGTGCCAGCAGTAATCCTATTATCATACACACACACACACACACACACACACACACGTGTGTGTGAAAATGAACACAGTCATATGCACACATATTAAACATACAACCATTGGAATACAGCGTATGGAATCCCAACGCTTGCACCCACCCACCCACACAAATGTAGGCATATGTAACACAAGAAAAACCCACTTGTGCCCACTGCTTTCACACACACACACACACACCAAACAATGGTGTTCCACATTGATTGAAAGCAGGTCTATCCACAGCCTCCTGCATTATGTGGGAGAGGATTTGGCCCTGGGGCAAGAGAGGGAGAGAGAGAGATGGAGAGAAATGGGGGGACAGAGAAAGAGAATGAGTGAGTGAGAGTTAGAAAAAATGAAACTGAATATGTGTGTGTGTGTGTGTGTGAGAGAGAGAGAGAGAGAGAGAGAGAGAGAGAGAGAGAGAGAGAGAGAGAGAGAGAGAGAGAGAGAGTGTGTACATGGCTGGTTAGGGTGTGTATTAATGTGGTGCATGCATCAACTGTCACCCGACAGATTTATGACACTTTAGAGACACCTCCCTCCCTCCCTCTCTCTCTCTCTCCTTGCACCGCCAACCATGGCTTACATTTTTCGTCAATCAGTCTGTTGCTATGGTAACGTCCCACCTGCCCACCCCACCTCCAACGCTAGATTCCCTCTCCATTCAACAACTCCTTGCCCCCTTCCTGTTCCCCTGGTACTGTAATATGACTGATGTTAGGTGATGTGACCACTATAGGAGTGTGAATGGGAAGTTGGCGCACACACACACACACACACACACACACACACACACACACGCACACGCACACACACACACACAGGGACACACATGCACAAGGTTGTGATCAAAGGCTCTTATCGGCAGACAGCAAAGAGGGAGGCCGGTAAGACACAATCTGCCTGGGAAGGAACACTAATTGTACTCTACCACACCAAGCTCTTTCTTAAACACACAGATTGCCTCAACAAAAAGACAACCAGCTATAATCACAGAGGCTACTCACAAAATGATATGTAGCCTATTCATCCTGCTCCCACATAAATGCATCTTACTGTAGTTATTCATTTTGTAATTATTCATTTTTTTATTAACATTTATTTTAAATTGTACAAATAATTTGTATAAAAAGTCAATTGTATTCCAACTCAAAAAATGTATCTGGTTTATATCAAATGTTGTCTCCCCCTCTGCTAAACAAAATAATAATGTGAAACACTAAAGTTGACATAAACCATTTATGTCTACTTTATTGTTTCACATTATTATTTTGTTTAACAAATGTAATCCCTAAAGTCTCAACTACATCTAACAAGAAGCATGTGTGTTCATTGTATACTTACATCCCCTTTGTGTTGGACAGTGTGCAGAGGGGCTACATATAGTGCCACTGCCCTTCCATCCCCATATTCATGCCCATTCCACCCATAGCACCTAAAAACAAACAAAGACTCTGTTAATTAAAGATTTTCCAACAACAAAATACATAGGAAGGACAGCTATCAAGGTGCTCAGCCATCTTGGGTATAGTCCATTTGGCAGTTTAATCCAGAACACCTTACAGTACCAGAAATGTTTACATTTTTTCAGTAAGTGGTCACAGTGGGAACTCTATCCCTAACCTTGGCCAAGCTACACAGGGCTGCTATTGTGGTACTATTGTGTGTACAACTGTGGTCATATTGAAAAGAATGCTTTCCATTGCCTAACCATACAAGGAGTTGATTTCCATTGGCAGTCCATGTGTTTTGTGTAGGAGCTTATAAGTAACCGATATAAACGATTGAGGTAAATAACTTAAATGCAAACCTGTACATGTAGGGGAATACCAGCCTAAATATGTGTGTGTGTGTGTGTGTGTGTGTGTGTGTGTGTGCGCGTGTGTGTGTGCGTGTGCGCATGCTTGTGCAAATGGTGCTAAGTAGCGCTGGCAGTTTATCTAAACCTGCTGACTTGAGTGGAGGGTGACAGAGGGTTAGAGACGAGCGAATCCCAGAAAACGGGATAGAGGAGAAGAGAAGCTTAGTGACTAACTGGGATTAGACCTGATGGCGTCAGAGAAAGAGGAGAGGGGAGGGGGGAGGAGAGGCAAAAAGTGGGAAATGAGAGGAGATGGGAGGGGAGGGGAGGAGAGGAGAGCGGGAGCAGTACAGAGAGGCAGCAGAGGTTTGCGTAATGTGATTGAACACACCTGGTCTCATTTGGACAAGGCTAGAAATAGCAGAGGAGAGGAATATGTAAGTGAAGGAAAAATAAAGTGAGAGAGAGAGAGAGAGAGAGAGAGAGAGAGAGAGAGAGAGAGAGAGAGAGAGAGAGAGAGAGACATACCAGGTGGTC